>WTSP01013950.1:77317-109804 GCA_025331215.1 Actenoides lindsayi
CCCACCGCGCCACCACCCTGCCATCCCCCCCCCGTCCCCGCGCAGCCCCTGCCCTCCCCTCCCCTGCCCTCCCACTGCCCCCCAGTTCCTCCCTTAAGCGGCTCAGCCTTCCCTTCTCCCCAGCCCAAAGCCCCCTCGACTCCGCCCCCTGCGGGGGGGGGCCCCGCGCCGCTTTGACCCTTTCCCCGTTCCTCTGCCCCTGCCCCTGGCAGATGCCGTTTTCCGCAGCCCCCAGGACCAGGGGGGGGTCTCGCAGGAGAGGGCAGCTCAGGGAATCCTGCCTGAAACCATCCCGACTCTGCCCGCATCACCCCCCCCCCAGCTGGGGGGCTGGCCTCTGGCTGCCACCCCCTCTTTGTGACACATACGCTGGGATTTTCCCTTCAAACACCCCACGGTGGGGGGGGGGGGGGAACCAACCCGGGGGGGGTTCTTCTAGGTCAGGCTGCGCTAAGACCATGAAAGCAGATTAATTTCTCAGAAGAGCAATTCAGATTTTTCTTACCCAAGCAGGGCTGGCGGGCAGGAGGCGGTGGCAGGAGCACACACGTCACCCCGGCGTTTGGTGTCACCTCTGGGGTGGCATTGAGCGGGGGCACCCCCAGCTCCCAGCCCTGCATGGGGACTCTTGACAAGCGATGGGTCAGGCGAGCGGGAAGGAGAAGGTGACGCATCAGGGACCTCGATGGGCCCGGTTGGGTGCCCAGCACCCAGGGAGGAGGAAGAGGAGAGCTGTGCCACAGCTTCCTCCTGACACCCCGGCTGGGCTGGAAGAAGGGGGGCACAGGTAGGGAACGAAGCTCCAAGGCTGTCATCACCCACCCGTGCCCACACACCCGCGAGCCCCCAGCTCTCAAACGCTTGTTTTTCCTTCCCAAGGAGCTCCGGGAAACTCTAAAGCCGGAGGATTAGTCTCCGAAGCAGAGAGCTGGCCCGATGCCAGCCCGGGCAGGGAGCAGCCTCACTTCCCAAAGGCTCAGCTTGCTCCTGGCTCCTGCTCCAGCTTTGTCCTGGTCTGGGCACCAGTCTCCAGGTCCTTCAGCTGCTGACACCAAGAGCAAACTCAGAGCAGGGGTCTCACAGATGGGGAGGAGGCAGGAGGTGACCGTGAGACTCCTGCTTGATGCCTCGGCCACCTTGAGCACTTGAAGCATCCCCTGCCCAGTGTGGCTTCTCCGGTGTGTAATAGGGGCTGAGCACTCGCTGCCAGCCCTTTCCTTAGAAGACAGGCACTGGGGGACATCTCTCCCTCCTCCTCTGCTGCTTCTTAGCACAAAACCCGTAGGAGGTTCCTGCCATTGGAGACCTGTAACTCTGTGGCGGTGGGAAGGAAAAGCTGGAAACCAGCTGGAAATACAGGACATGAGAACCCTCCCCTGGGCTGGTTTAACTGGGTACTGGGGGATCCTGGGCAGGGCATGGGGCCAGGCTGGGTGCCAGGTCCCTTGTGAGTGGTCTTGGAGACACAGGGCACTCCCTGGAGATCAGCCCTTTTGCTCCGACCAGCACCCACACTTCAGCCCTGCCCAGGGGACCATCTCTGCTGCCAAAATAGGGCAGGCTGAGAGCAGGGCTTGGGGCCATGACCAGCCCTTCCTGCCCCATGTGTTGGACTCTCCTGCCCCACGCTGCCTGGGTCAGGCAGCGTAAGCCAGGGGCTCTGCTTGCAGAACCATGGGGTACACAGCCCCTCCACATCCCTAGGGGCTGGGGTGGCCTTGGGGACATCCCCCCCACACTGCCACTGGTGTCACTGGGACACTTCATTACACCACTCTGGCTGAAAACTTTGTCTCGAGGGGTTTGGTTTTCAGGCAGGTCACCCTGCAAAGCAGCCCGTGCTCAGCCTGGGGGAACTGGTGGGCAGGATGCCGGCAGCCCTGGGTTAGACTTGCTTCATCTGGACCTTTTCTTACCATTCCATCTCCGAGCAGCAGGTGCCAGAGGCAGGGCCATGCAAAGGAGGTCTGAGGCAAACTGGTGCCTGTGCCTGGCTCCCATTTTAGAGCAGCCCTAGTACAGGGAGTTTGCCTCGCAGCAGCCGATCCCTGAGCAATGCACGGGGAATGGCACAAGGGACGACAAGGAGCATCCCCCTCCAACACCGAGGAGGGTGGGAGAGACAAGATCCAGCCTCACAGGCTGCACTTGCCACCTGCACACACCCTACACCCCCTCCCCAGGACACCCCACACCGACACACACACCCACCCCATGACAGCGAGCCCAGGGGGGTGTGGGGGACCATGGGGCTGCCAGACCAAAAGCCATGGTGGTGGGCAGGGGGCTGGATGCCACCTCCCCTCAAGCCACGGAGACCAGATTCTTCCAGGTGCAAGTTGGAGCAGAAGAGGTTCCACGAGAACACAAGGAAAAACTTTTTCACTGTGAGGGTGCCAGAGCCTGGCCCAGGCTGCCCAGAGAGGTTGTGGAGTCTCCTTCTCTGAAGACTTTCCAGACCCACCTGGATCTGTTCCTGTGTGGGCTGCCCTGGGTGATCCTGCTCTGGCAGGGGGATTGGACTCAGTGATCCCCTTTCCAACCCCCACCATTCTGTGATTCTGCAATTCTGTGTAACTGAGACACAGCACAGCACAGTCCCTCATCCAGCACTGGGACTGACATCCCATCACTTTTCCAGAGGAGCAGCACATAGTCAGAGGAAGAACGGTTCCCACCCACTTAAATGTGCCTACCGTATCAGTGGGAAGAGTGGTTTAGACACTGTGATCAGAGTGAACAGCAGAGAGACGAGATGGCCATTCAAGCAGAAAGCTGAGCACTATAATTTGAATCATTGCTGGCCCGGGGCACGCAGAAGCCAGCTTAATGCATAGCGAGGGGCGTCACCGAGAAGAAGTGGCTTTGAGAAATGCAAAGTCAAACTGCAAACATTCAGGGAAATCTGAACCCTTCACTTCAAAGCATTTAAAGTTGGTGTTAAAGGGCTATTTTTGCAAGGTTTCCATTCTGTCTTTGTTTAACTCAAATTCCCTCTCGGACAAAATTTTGTATCTCATGCTTGAGCTCTGCTGCTGGCTGTGGGAGAAGACATGTTGTGTCTGTGAACAGATACCACAAGGTGCTGCAGGAGGTGGAAGGAATTGTAGAATCATGAAATTGTTTAGGATGGAAAAAGATCTTTAAGATCATTGAGTCCGATCATTAACCCAGCACTGCCAGGTTGCCACTAACCCCTGTCCCTCAGCACCACATCTCCAGGGCTTTCAAACCCCTCCAGGGATCACGGGGACTCCATCACTGCCCTGGGCAGCCTGGGACAGCCCTGGGCAAACTTGGAGGGAAAGAAATTTTTCCTCGTGTCCAACACAAACCTCACCTGGCATGACTTGAGGCTGCTTCCTTTTGTTCTATCGCTTGTTCCTTGGGAGCAGAGCCTGACCCCACCAGACTCCATCCTCCTGTCAGGGAGCTGTTGAGAGCCAGAAGGTCTCCCCTGAGCCTCCTTTGCTCCAGGCTGAACAACCCCAGATCCCTCAGCCGCTCCTCACCACACTTGTGATCCAGCCCCTTCCCCAGCTCCATTGCCCTTCTCTGGCCACGCTCCAGCCCCTCAATGTCCTGCTGGGAGTGAGGGGCCCAAAACTGAACCCAAGATTTGAGGTGTGGCCTCCCCAGTGCCCAGTGCAGGGGGATGATCCCTGCCCTAGTCCTACTGGCCACACTAGTGCTGGTACAAGCCAGGAAGCTGATGGCCTTCTGTGCCACCTGGGCACACACTGGCTCATCATCACTCAGATGTCAACAAACACCCCCAGGTCCTTTTCCACTGGGCACCTTCCAGCCACTCTGCCCCAGGCTGGAGCATTGCATGGGGTTGTTGTGACCCAAGTGCAGGACCCAGCACTTGGCCTTCTTGAACCTCGTGTTGTTGGCCTGAGCCCATAGATCCAGCCTGTCCAGACCCCTCTGTAGAGCCTCCCTACCACCAAGCAGATCAACACTCCTGCTGATCTTGGTGTCATCTGCAAACTTACTGAGGGTGCCCCTGATCCCCTCATCCCGGTCATTGATAAAGATATTAAATAGAACAGACCCCAGTACTGAGCTCTGAGGAACACCACTTGTGTCTGGCCACCAACTGGATTTAACTCTTTGGGCTCTGCTATCCAGCCAGTATTTTCTCCAGTAAAGTGTACATTCATCCAATCTATGAGCAGCCAGTTTCCCCAGGAGGATGCTGTGGGAAACAGTGTCAAGGGCTTTACTAAAGTCCAGGTGAAGAACATCCACAGCCTTTCCCTCACCCACTAAGTGGGTCACATTGCCATAGAAGGAGATTAGGCTAGTCAAGCAGGACCTGCCTTTCAGAAACCCATGGGCTGACTGGGCCTGATCACCTAGTTGTCCTGTCAGTGCCATGTGATGGCTCTCAGGATGATCTGCTCCATAACCTTCCCAGGCACTGAGGTCAGACTGGCAGGCCTGTAGTTCCATGGATTCTCTCTGTGACCCTTCTTGTGGACGGGTCTCACATTTTATAACTTCCAGTCTACTGGGACCTCCTTTGTTGATCAGAACTGCTGGTAAATGATGGACAGTGGCTTGATGTGCACTTCCACCATCTCCCTCAGTACCTTTGGGTGGATCCCATCTGGCCACATAGACTTGTGTGTGTTTAAGTGGTGTAGCAGGTCACCGATCATTTTCCCTTTCTGGCCCAAGAAAACTTCTTTCTCTTCTTCTGGAACAGAGCACTGGAAGTGTCGTTGATTCCAGGCTTGGGCTCATTGCAAGAGGCATGGAGGGAGGTGTTCTGCAGCCAGCCTTGATGGTCTTTAACCTCTAAGACTGTGAGTCTAGCTTTTGTTTCTTACAAAAAAAGAAGTTTTCATAAGAAATGAAAAGGTTGGGCCCTCTAAATTAATAGCTTTGAAATCTGGATTGGTGTTCTACTTTTCTGGGGGTCTCTGGCTCGTCTATGAAAATTGTAGGTGGGAAAAAATAAAGCAAACTGAGTCATAACCACGAGGACGCTTTTCAAGCATCTGGTGGAACGATATTTTGCATTCACCAGGGTTTTTACTATCAGCTGCAGAAGGGGTAAGGCTGCAAATCCCCCGGCAGCCCTCTGCTCTGAGGCAAAACCGACGCTGCTGAAATCCCATCCTGGTTTCTCAGCAGATGGCCCTGGCACAGGGTCTCTGCGCAGTGGACAGACACATGCCCAGCCTGCTGCGTGGCATGAGAAAGGGATGGCTTTATGTCCTTTGGTTGTCAGTATTAATCAAGCTTTAAAGCGAAGGACAAGCAGATTTTGCTGATTTAAAGGATAATTCCAGCTCGTTTGGTCCATCCAATTCAAACTATTAGAACTGAATCTGAAGTGACTACTGACTGTCCCTGCTTATCTCTGTCATTAGCTTCAGACACAGGTCAATGCAGGTAATCAGTTTTGAGGGGATTCTTAAAAATAGCAGGACTTTCTATTTATATGTACTTTGTTTGTTTGTTCCCTCATTATTGCCATTTAGTTTGGGTTGTTTGTGTTTGTGATTGTTGTTTGGTTTTTTTTGAGGGGGTGTCCCTGTCAATAATTTCGCTCTTTCTCATTATGGAAATAATTTCATCTCCTAATTGAACTTCTAATGACATATGTAAGAACTATGCCTTGTTAAGGGACTCTTCTGCTGAGATAGTTTATAAAGAGGGGGGGGGAGCAGGGAATGAAAAAAAAAAATAAATACAAGTGCAAGCTACAGAGAATTTATAGACACAGACATGCTGCTTAGTTCATCAAATAAAAGATAGTTAAACTTCATCAGTCTTCCACAAAGCAGAAGGGAAATATGATTGTCTCTGACAAATTAATGACCTTTGATAATTCTGCAAATAGGTGAAACAGATCCCAGACTAGTAGCACAGGCATCAAAGGGAGTAGTGAAAGTTTTCACTTTCTAGTGGGCTTTTTATATGAGGAGATCCATCCAGAAAAAAACGTCACAACAACCCATGGGCCAGTGTGTAGCAGATTTCGGACCATCTGCTCAGAGACATCACAACGTTCACTGAGCTGCCCCTGTAGAAAACACAAAGCAGGAATGACTGCTCCCAAATATCTCAATCCCACCTCTTAAGCAGTAAGAAAAGTCAAGTAAAGTGCCAGTAGGTCCTTTTATCTCTCCTGGGAAATATTATCCTTTATCTTCTCTCCTGGGAACACAGGGCCATTTTGTGGACAGAAGGACATATTTTGTTCATTCAGGTGGGTCATGGCATAATGACGTGCAAGCTCTGGAGTGAAGACCAAGTCTCTTGGGAATGCTTTTCAACTTGCAGGTGAACATTATGTGTAAAACAAAATAAAAAACTGGGAACATAGGTATAAGAGCTACAGTAATGAAGGAGCTGATTCATTTGGACTTAAGTCTTCTTAGTCTTCTGATTTCTTAATCAGCTGTGTTGCATATGGGCCTTAACTTCTCAGAAACTCAGGAGCTACATTTATCCTGAAAGACAAATCATATGTATATGTCATGGATTGTAAACAGAAAGATGATTTGAGAGCTTCATAGACTTATGAGACATCTTATCTAGGCTGGTGAGTTAGGGCTTGTCTGTCCTCATCAGTATGATTGAACTTAAGGTCACCTCAAAGCCTAGTCCTGCAAAATTCCTGACCTGACTCCAGGCCACTGCCTCTAGCGAACTGCAGTCTTCCTGGTAATGAGACCAGCTCTTCCACACTCACATGCCCTCTCCACATCTCTCTGCCTGGGCACATCTGGGCATGCAGTTTTGAGGCCCAGAAAGCTCTCCAGCAGCCATCCTGCAGCTCCCCCCATCTCACTGCTACTCCTGTTTCATCCCAGCTCATGCTGGTGAATGGATGCAAGCCTGAAACAAAGACAGTCCACGGATGTATTCGGAGCAAGGCTTCCTAAAAACATCTAGGATGCATTTTACTGTGCACTTTAGAAATAAGGAACATAATAGGAATATCTTTTGTGCAGGAATCAGTGCAAATGAATGTAGATGACGTACACTCAGGATACGTGAGGATGACCTCAAATTGCAGCTTTATGTATGGTAAAGGAGGATGACACTGGTTGAGGGGAACCTGGATTGTGGTTGCTACGGTTGTATCTGGGAAACAATAATGTTTAGTGGTTTTGGAAGGGTATGAAGAACCCAGAGTCCCGTGTCCTGGCTGCACATTAACTTGCAGCAGGATCTTCACAGTACTCTGTTTGTTTCCTAAGCTTCAACACCTAAACAGAAAACACTAAAAGAAACACAATTCAAGATGTGCCCAAAAAGTAATCTACATGTCCTTGTTTGGCTGTGTCTTAGTGAACTTCATTTCATGGCACCTATGGCATGAAGTGATGAAATCTTGGAAGCCTTGGCTTCACTGAGGGTCTCTAAGGTACTGGAAAACTTGAAAGACAGTAGTCATCTTTAAATGCTGATCTTTGAAATGTCAAGTAAGAAGACAGAGAGTTAGGAGCTTCCCTTACAAACGTATATAACTTCAATTTTCAGAAAACTCTGAACTGGATAATCAAATAGAGAATCTGTGAGCTCACAGAAGAGCATAAAATGATGAGTAACAGTCTGCATGGATCTGTCAAGAACAAATATGTCAAACCAATCTAATTTTTATTTATGACAGTGCAAAAAGCCTTATGGACAGAGGAGAAACAGATGATGTCATAGATCTTGATTTTAGGAAGGCTTTTGACACTGTCTCCCATGACACTTTCATGAGCTAGAAAAATAGCATCTAGATGAATATATTACTGAGTAGTTGCAAAACTGGTTAGAAAATTATAGATGGAGCAATCATTGACAGATTACTGTCAAATTGGGAAGCTTACTATGTGGACTAAGCTTTCAGCACTTTCATTAACGGTTGCGATGATGGAACGGAGAAAACACTTCTCAAGCTGGCTGACACCACCACTTGGAAAGAACTGCCAGTATTTTTGATGACTAGACTTACAAATGAACTTCACAAATTCATAGCTGAGTTGGAGATGATCAGAAAAAAAAGAGATGTTGCTTGGTAAGGGCTAAGTACATCTGGAAAGGAATAGTCAGCTATATGAATTCAAGATGTGGAACAACTGGCTGATGAGCAGCTCTGAACGAAAGTCTCTGTGGTCATTTTGGATCAGGTGCTCAGCAGGTGTGGACCATATCACTGTTGGGAGAAGATAAGCCTCACTCCACACGCTTAGCTGTGATCTGTGGGCCATGTCAAGAAACTCTTCCACGTAGCTTATCTTTTCAGCTCTGGACACATAAAACTAGTGTTCAGCCAGCCATCTTGTCTCTACCGAAACCACAGTATTCCTTAAAATGATTTATCCTCAACTTAGAAGTGGTAAATTTAGCTTTGAACATATTGGTCTTGGGAAGGAAAGGGAAGACAAGGCAAGACTGAAGTTCTGGTGTGACTGTGGATCAAGCCGTCCGACTTCCCTGTTAGTTTTTCTTTTGCTATCCACTTGTCTCCTGAAGCATATTGCTCTTGAGAGTGCAAGGGTGGAAATAACCTGAGGAAGCAAGCAGGGTCCCTTTAAAATCTCACCGGCTAAAAGCTTTACTTTGCTGGTTGTTGCTTAAGGAAACCCAACCAGTCACACGAGGACAAGTCCCACTTTAGCAATAACTTCCTTTTCTCCCCGCTCACACAGAGGGATGGCAGCACTCCCTGCTTGCTCCTGGCAAGCCCTGCCTTTCAAGAGATAGAGGAAGCCACACAGTCTCTCCATCAGAAATGTCAAGACAAACCCTTTCCAGCTCCCCAGGCCTCTCCACACGAGCACAGAAAGGCCACGGGTGCCCGCGTGCTCGCAGCCCTCCCCATCCTTCTCGCTTACTATTTTTTTTTTTCGTCGAGAAAATCTGATTAAAGCTGTGCAGGAGAGAAGCAGATGGCAGTTTTGACGTTAGGTGAAGATGGCTTAATCTCCATCTGTGCTGACATTTTCACATGTCTCCCTGCAAACGCTGGCCCCCTGATAATCACTAATGCAGAGCTGGGGGGTGGAGGGCTGCCCTTTTGGGGGAGGATTTGCTAGGCGGGATGCTGGCCCATCACGCTGGGAGCTGACAGAAAATGGCAATGTGCTGTGGCCCTTCCTCAAGAACCTGATTATTATCCAGTGCCTTTGTGATTGGGCTATCAACCTAATTAGCACCCTGCACACCTAGGCGTTGCTGAGCTCGGGCTTTTGGAAAGCGTCTGCCTCGGCTCTGCTCCGTCGGCACCGCGCGCGCTGCACGCTGCTCTGGAGGGGTAATTAGGGAAGCTTCAGAGCAACGTTAGGGGAAAACAGAGCCACAAAGGTGGCTGCGTAGTTTGAAGGCAAGCTAATTACAAAGGGGTGCATTCCAGCATCTGTAACACCGCCGTGAGTGTTTCTGTAAGGCAGGAAGAAATTGTAATTAAGTCGGTGATGTCCTTTCTGTTTAGGATCTGAGTAAACGCAGAGCATTCTGGTGCTGAAGGCTGGAGTACATCTGCCAGGGCACTTCCACAGTGTGGCTTGCCTGGCAGAAATGTATTTGCCACCTTTGTTTAGAACCAGGCTGGGCATTAAGGCAGCTCTGTGACACCATGAGCCGCTTGTTCACCTGATGGAGTGGAAACTGCTTCACATAACCCTCTTCATCACCTCAGACAAGTAGGTGCTACTAAAATATAGAGCTCAATAGCAGCTCAATAAAAATGGCAGACTCCTTAAATTCCTCATATCCTTAAGGGAATAATACTGCAAAACCAGATGACCCTGCAGCAGGGCACTGAGCAGAAGCACTAGGAAACCTTCTTCTACTGACTTGACTTGTCAGCAGTTGAGGCACAGTCCCATGTTCCCATGTGCCAGCTTCACGTGAGGTTCACAAGACCCAGCAAATGAAGTGAGGTGGCCAACTTAGGAGGCAGGAACTTCTCAAACAGGAGTTTGGTGGAGCTTGTTGATAGGGTGTAAGAAAGACAATAAAGAGGCACAGCAGTAGGGGTGTGGATTCAGTCCAGTGGCCCAACCTAAGCAATTGGAACACTCTTCTCATTAAATTTAGCAATCAAATAACACAAAGAATGGGAAATGTAGAGTTTAATTGAAGCAAACTTCTAATACAAAGGAAGGCAGGCTGGATAATGTTTGACCCAGCTGAAGTGTCAAAGTTCCCATTAACATCAACAGGAACAGTGTGTCTTTTGCAATGAAGAAATCAAAGCATTAGGTCCCTGGTACCCTAGAAGAAGGGTTGGATAGAGTGGTCTGGTGAAAAAACAAGAGCTGATGTGTCAGCATGACTTGGGAAGGCTGTTCTTAATGACTGCTCTCCTAGGATCCATCCCAAGACTGCAAGATGTAAAGTCAGAGCTACAATTTCCTCCTTGAGACCTGAACTTCCTGAGAGCCCCAAGGGATTAGACCCAAGGTTTGAGTGGGACCCTGTGGCTCCAAGCCAGGGTTCCTGGGGCACAGCAGGCAGCAGGGAAGACTCCTATGGACACAGCACAGGGTAACTCAGCTCTTGGATTAAACAAAGCTGCTGATTTTGAGCAACACCAAAACGTCTCAGATTCTGTTGCCTGTGGTAGGGATCCAGCATGCTCAGCTTTTGGCAGAAGATGACAACACAATGAGTCAATATTTACTGCAGTCCCAGTTTTGTTGTATCCTCCCCACATCCATTCACAAGGATTTACTTCCCTAGCCCACTCTGTGGAAATTTCACAAAGGAATTGGGCAACAGGCACTATCCAGTGCACAGTATGTTTCTTGATAACCAGTCCTGTGTCCACATCTTTAGGAGATTCTCTGTTCATCATAACACATGAGATCAAGTCCCCAGAGAACTGCAAAGCAGAACCAGATCAAGAAGAGCATCTCCTGATAGCAAATAGCTTATTTGAGGCTTCTGGAGGTCCATAAAATAACTTCATCTGCACGGACAGGTTTAGGATGCTTCCTATGGCTGACACCCAGATAAGCTACTTCACAGGGATCTTTCTTGGGCAAGCACAGCGATTTATAGTGCAATTGTACTGTTTAGTATTCTTCAGTTAGAGGGTTGTGGCTTTAAGGCAGTGCATGAATTACTCATTTCTCAACTTCACAGAGCATCCTTGAAATGCGACTTGTGCCATCTTGTGTTTTTCCTGCTCTAAATCAGTTTAAGTGTTTTGTTCTTTCTGCCACCTATTTTTATATATCCGCCCTACTTGAACGCACACACAACCCCATATACACTGCATTTCTAGGCAGGTAAGCAATCCTTCATGCTTTAGGAAGGCCAGCTCAGCCTAACATAGACATTAGGGCTTCTGACTTTCTGTGACTTGTTTAAATCAGCCAAGCGACGATGAACTTTTGATGACCACATTTCCTGTGTTTCGCTAGTTACAATCAGCCCACGTCAGACAAGCATGAGGATATTATGCAGAACATCTCAGATACAGAGGTGCTGACTACCCTGAGAAAAGGTATCTTTGCCTGGGAGGTTTGATGACAATTGAAAGGTTGTGGTGAAGTCCTACTTCTATAAAACATGAGCATTGAACTCTTCTGCAAGAGGGAGGCTGGTAACATTTTACCTTAGTTCTGGGAACAATTCATTGGTCAGGAAACCTGAGACTGTCTTCTTTGGTTAAAATCCCTATTGAGGGTAAAATTTAGAAAGCCCAAGGCTAGAAATAAATTGGCTAGCAATAAAGCAGCAATACATCCAGGGTTTTGATTTAAAGTTTATTCATAGATAATTTTTTCTAGCAACTCTTTCCAGATTTAGCCAAGGCAGTCACAGTATCAGTGAGCATCTCCTGTTTTCCTTTAACCATATTATTTGTCATCATCAAGGAGCCAGGATGATCCATGCCCATCCTACAGGGAGGTGGAAAGCTTCTCATGGTATGTCTTTGCTCTTTGGAGCCTGGCTGGTGCTCAATATCACATTGAATCTTCCTGGCTCCCAGCTTGGTGAGTGACATTTCATAATCTAGAGAACAATGTGTGGCAACTAAAAATAGCCATTCTCTGCATGAGTCCTCAGGTGCCAATCCACTTGTGATAAGCATCATGGGATTTGTGAAAGCTTTGACAGATAACTGATGGCTGGCTGAACACTTGCAAATAGTAGCTAAGCTGATCACAAGAAATCAAACTCAGTGCTTTATATGAGCAGATTTGGCAGGGTTGTTCTTCAGTGTTTACTCAGCTTTATCTCGTATTTTCATTTACGTTGATAGCAAAGAGATGTTTCATACCCCTGCCTGTGACCCTCCCCTGCCCTATCTGGCCAGCCCCAATGGCAGCACCACATTTGTCTGGGGAAGGTGTCAGTCCCAGGACACAGCCACTCCAAGGGATTCTCTCAGTGCTCCTCACCAACTTCCACACAAGGTCTTCGTGGTAAACAACAGCCAGTTTTATCAGCTGCTGGAGTTAACCAAGCTCACAGAGCACTGCAGTGATGGAGAAGCACTCTCCTTTCCACGGCTGGCTCTGCAGTTGGAGTGGTAACCTCCAGTAGAGCAGCTGTAAGAGACAGCCAGTGCCTCTGTTGGGAAGGCTTCTGCAACGTGACTTACAAGCTTGGAAGCCAAGACAGGCACCCTGGTGTCAGAGGAGTCTGCTGGTACTTGTAGTGACATGGGAGAGGTGCACAGAGCTGAAAAGTCAAACTGAGGAATGGGAGAAAAGGCAAGTACTTTCTATTCAACAACAGTATTTCAGCTCAAGATTCATAGCTGATTTTTTTTCTCCCCGCTAGACCCTTTGTCCCTTCTTTGCAAACAATCAAATGTGAGCAAGGAAAGAAGGATATACAGGCCACTGTGTACAGAGCTTTTTTTCCTCAAAATCTCCCCAGCTCCACTCTGTGGCACTAAAGGCAGCAGCCTGGCCTCATGGAATGGACATTTTCTCCCTTTGTACCCCAATAAACACGATTTTAGTGTTACTTCTGAAGGCCATAGTCTTTGTATTGACCCAGCACTGCAAGGTCTCAGGAATCGTCTGAGCTTGCCATGCTCTGAGCTGATATTAGTTTGTATTACCTGTGATAGTAATTGTTTAGATAATTGCCTAAATGTGCTTTAGATTTGCTGTAGTTTATGGCAAGAACAAGTAGTTGCTTTGTGTGGACTGAGCAGTGCGTGACTCTAGAATAACGTGTGGGTGGTAGAGTGTAGAAAGAGGATGGGATCAGCTGTCCCAGACTATAAACACACACCATGATAGATGGCCAGTGGTTACTGCAGGAGAGGACCTTCATAGCATTCAGGTAAAACCAGCTTTAGAAAAAAAAAAAAAGAACTGAAAATATAAATAACTGGAAAGCACTGGAAAGAAGAAAATGTACAAAGGATGTCTAGAAAATGAATAAAAACAAATAGAAACGGACCAAGATAGAGAAGACAAAAGCCAACATGAATTTCACAGTTCTGGCAAAGAGGAGGAAGAAAGCCCATCCCTACCACCACACTCCTCCCACTGAAGGATGCTGAGAGCTCCAAGATGTCTGACCCTCAGCCCCCCCAAGAAGGGAAGGATGAACAAAGAGAAGATGGGGCAGATAGTAGCAAATACTAACATATAACTGAAACTTAGTGAGGAAATTTGGTTTGTATTACGCAGACAATCTAGACTGTGAGTCTGGGTAGCATTGTAAATGGACTAGGAATAATAGCGGCTTGTTGTGTGTTGTTTACACCCTTCAAACTACAAATTGAACCAACATTAAGCAAGAGGAGCTGCCCTTTTTTATTGCACTCATGGTTTCCTGGTTTCACAAAGGGCTGTGACAGCAGATTGCTCTTAGTATGTGACTTTCTCACTTCAGTATGGCACATGCCCTGTTATCTTGCTTGAAATAAATAAGGTAAGTTCAAAAACGAAAATGAAGATGCAGCAATCAGATAGGGATGTTTACACCTCAGGCTCAGCGGCCTGAATTTAGCATAGGTTTGTAACAAGATGCCAACGTCCTCACAAGTCCTCTGATTCCTGAATTATTATTTTTTTCCAGAACATGCTGGCACCCCTACCTCCCAGGCATCACTTTGAACTCCAGCTACTGCCTCGTAAATGAGACTCCAGACTGGAAAGGAAAGCTTGAAAACATGACCTGAGGCACCCCAAAGCTTCAGAAAGCAGGGAGAGGAAACCAAGCACTGAGAGATAGGATTGCTGGTGCTGCTCTTTTAACTCTCACCATTTTTCCACCCCATCTCATTGTCTGGGGCGCCCAAGTCACACTGCCCAAGCAACCAGGACCATCTCTGTCACAGGAGTCACCACTGCACTCAGACACTGACTCCTCTTTGGATGCTGCAGCTAGTCCAGTACTGACAAGTGTTGACACGGGGCACTTTACATCTCCCATTGCCCATACCTCTCTTGGCAAATCTGCCCCGAGAAGTAACCACCTTCTTTTTCCACCTAGAAAGCTTGATGCCAGCGTTCACTTCCAAAGAGAAGAGGTGGGGAAGTGACAAATGGGAAAATACATAACGCAGTAGTCGTTTGCAAGCTCTTTGAAAGGGTCTTTGAAGGCAGCATGCAGAAGGTTAATGAGTTGCAGCACACGTGCACCACTGCTCTGAGGGATCCTGCCTCATGCCAGGATAATGAGAAGTGCCTGGGGTCATCTGGAAAGGCAAACCTGCCCCTGTGATCCTGCACCTGGATGCCAGCAAGGATTGCTCTGCGGGCAGTGCTGAGCATCATTGCAGTGCAGAGAGGAGAGAGCAGCCTGGGAGCACACTACCTCATGTTTCTCATGCCTTAAAACACTTTTTGTTCAATAAATTAGGCTTTCACTGAGGAAGTCGAAGTGGATGTTTTATAATTCATAAGCCTCGATCACTGGGAAGTTACTGTCATGAAATCCAAGGCATCTGTGAGAGCGGTGTACGGCAGTGCACGTTGGGGCTGAGCAGAGGGACCTCAGCTAGAACAGAGGACAGCTGAAAGAGGCAATGAATGTGTCTCACTGTCACTGAGACCATAATGACTCCCTGCACATGGAGCTGGAACAGAGTCCTGGAATGCTGAGGGAGCCCAGGAGGTCAGTGCAAGCTCAGGAAGTCTGTCACAAGTAGCTGCGTGCCCAAGCCCTTTTGTAGCTGCTGTGTGATCAGGGGAAGCTGGGGCAGGTTTGGTTGGCAGTGGGGTCCCAGGCAGACCCTGCTTAATGGCTGAGCTCTTGCCTGGGGCTGTGCCCTGGTTGGGAGGTGAGTCAGGCTGCCATGGATGGTGCTAAGGATGGTTATGTGAAGACAGATGAGCCCCCCATTTTTCTAATCATGTAGCTTCAGTGAATATATTTTAAATTTTCAAGTGCATTTACAAAGGAAATATTTGGGGAAGGTCCTGTTAACTGCAGCTCAATCAGATGCAAATAGTGGTGTTGCTCACAGAGAACGTACAAAGACCATTTCACGAGGGGAAAGCAAGAGAGAAAGCCAGCCTAGGTATGAACTTGAAATACTCTGGGCCAATTTCAGCTTGCAGTCCAGGACACAGAGCAGAGCAAAGTGCTTTCTCACCAGAGCCTTGTACTTAGGCAGGAGGGATGCTCTCATCTGCTGGCTCTTTCCCAAGCTGAACGCGCTGACAGAAAGGCAAGCTGGGCTGGGCAGTGCTCTACCCGCATCAGCACTTTGCTCCTCGCCTGTCAGAAGCCATTTACCTGTGTGGATTGCAGAGCCCCAAGTATTTTGGCAGCAAAAACCAGACAAATGCCGTGGGCTGGAAGCACCAAGAGCAGCAGCAGCTACACAGATGACAGTCGTGTCTTTTTGCAGGCAACCGAGAAGAGGGTGGAGAGCACTGACTCACCTCCCCAGCTCTTGCATAGATGCACGTTCCTTTAAGGGCTTTGAAATGGCGAGGTGCACTTCAGCTATTCTCAAAAATTCTCCTGCAGCTGCCTCAGTCCTTCTCTATTAATTACAAGCTTAATCAGTAATTCAGTAATTGTACTCACAGGCTTTGCAAAGGGGTTGTCTGTTGCTTGTCTGTCGTTCTAAACACCCTGATGACAGGATAATGTTTTCTTTGATATCATAAGATTGTTTTCCCTGATATCATAAGGTTAATTTCAATTAAGGAATGACACTGTTACGGGTTCAAGGTAACTAGATGGAAAACTTTCCAGGTGATGGATCTCCACATGTCATTTACAAGCTCTAAGTCCATGTTGATGTTCAGAACGGTTCTGTGATGAGGTCCTACAAGGACTGGTACAAGGACTTTGTGGTATTTAATATTGGTACTGAAGACCCAGAAGAAAATGTAAAATAGTCACAGATAAAGCTTCAGGTGGCAGAAAGACCCGGAGAGATGGTGGAGAGGTCTCATTGCTGTTGTAAAGCAGCCTGGTTTATTTGGGAAATGGCTTAGGCAAACAATATGCATTGTAGCAGGGGTGGATGTGAAGTCATTCCCACTGGAGGAAAGGCTGTAGCCGTAGTGGAGACACAACTGTACTGGGAAGCAGCAAGACACGGAAGGCATGAGGGTAATCAGCACTTGGTGTGAAGGTCCACAACAATGTGCCAGACAGTGTTCAATAATAGCCACAATTTAAGAAGGATGCTCCTAAATTGGAGGAGACATTTGGAGATGCACCAGAGGAAAGATTAGATAATGAGATCAAGTCAGGGTGGTGAGTAACTCCACAAGTTCAATCAGATAAACTGAGCCAAGAGAAAGTGAAGGATGAGTGATCCCAAAGTGACCAAATAAGGTAGAGAAATTTAATACTAGAGTAAAATCTAAAACTAAAAACACAGGAGAAATGTATTCAGACTACAAGTCAGGTATATGTGTGTTTGTCGGACAACCTTGTTTAAACAATGAATGAAGGATTCTTCATCACATAAAATGAAAAATAATATCTGGATGTTTTTGTTACGGGTACAGCCGAGTTCAAATATGAACACAAGGAAGTCTGTGGTGTGGAGGTCAGACTAGGTGACCTCGATGTCCCTTTGGGACATTAAACTGCATCACGGTAAGGCTGTGACGCACTGAGCATATACTGATTTATCTCATCTATACACAGGCTAAGCTGACAGGTTCTGTGAAAATAAAAAACACAAACCAAAACAAAAAAAAGCCCAGACCAACCAACTAAAAAGTTGCTAAATCTGTGCCTGGATTTTGTTCAGTTTGTCGGTGAAGGCAGTTTCTTCTGCAGCTGGTTGTGGAGCCCAAATGCTGAATTCCCGCAATGATCAGTCAAAGGCAGCATTCTGTGAAGATCTGTAGGGGCTGAATACATTTGTGGGAACCATTAGAAGAGGTGGGAGGAGTCAAAGTACGTGGCGAAGCCCTTGATGAGGGGAGATGTGCAGATGAGTAGATTGCTCTTAGCAGTAAGCACAGCCAGGTCTGGTTTTCACGGACTACTATTAAAGCAACAGAGAGCCACTGGAATGGGTGTTAGGAAAGAAGGATGAAGTTATTTTTACTGTTGACTTCTTTCCTTTGTGCCTCTCTTCTCCTGTGCCTTTCAGGGAGCGTGTCCATGTCTAGCGTCCCTGGGATCACCGGAACCTGCCCAGCTCCTGCAATTGCCTCCTTTCCTCCAGAATGGCAGCAGGTAACCAGATGTCATCAAGAAATAAATCCCCTTCTCATTCCACATTGTTTCAGTGCCTTTTAACTCTGCAATAGCAGACAACCTGCTGAACTCTGATGTTCAGTATTTCAGCCTGGGGACAGCTGTTAATCAGGAGCTCTGCTAAACACAGCTATTTCCCTTCCTGCCTCTCATCAACACCAGGCTTTGCTGCTCACCCTTGCCTGCACTTGCAAACATGTCACCTTTCAAATGCACAGCCAGGTGCTGCTCTCAGCCTACACAAGGTGTTATGTACAGCAGAGGTGCGGATGCCTGTGGTCATTAGTTGAAGTTAGGGAAGGAATCTGTGATATTTAGCCTAGCACAGGAAGAATGGGTATCAGTGAGAAAGTGGTCCTGCTCCACTCACTTGGAAAAGCCAGTGACAATCCCTTATGTCCTGTCAGTGCCCAATTGCATCCTCCTCAGGTTCATATAGACACAGATATTTTCACTTGTTGACTCTTTCTCATCTTTCTCTGGGAACTGTGATTATACGGCTGAAGTTTGGAGTCTCTGATTATCTCCCATGACATAACTTTGCAAAATCATCTCACACCAATCTAAGGTGTGGAGTCCAATGCTACAGACAGAAGTGCTTTTTCTTGCAGTACCTAATTCAACGCCTCGTCATGGGCATAAACAAGTCCTGTGAGTGATGAGAAGCAGGGAAGCCCTGTCCAATGGCAGGACAAGGGGCAGCGGGTGTAAGCTGAAACATAAAAGGTTCCACAGAAACATAAGGAAAAACTTTTTCACAGTGAGGGTGACAGGTTGTGGAGTCTCCTTCTCTGGAGACTTTCCAAAACCCACCTGGATCTGTTCCTGTGTGGGCTGCCCTGGGTGACCCTGCTCTGGCAGTGGGGTGGGACTCAGTGATCTCCAGAGGTCCCTTCCAACCCCTCCTGTTCTGTGATTCTGTGAAGCCATTGGTGCCCATCAAACCTGCAGGCCAAATGCAGCCTCTGACAGCTCCTGCCTTGCAGATTGCCACAAGTGAGGCAGGGTCTTGAGAAGGCAGATCACTTCATGCTTCCCTGGTTTCTTTTAGTCTCTGCCTAAGTATCTACAAGCCATCATTAGGCAGCCACGTATGGTCATTCTTACACTACAGCAGAGAATTGCTGACATACTCTGTCTGATGTTTACTACTGCGTATGTAATACCTTAACCAAACGTCCTTTATCCTCTCTAGTGACTGGAACGAAAAAAATAAAGGTTTGTTGGAGCGAGAAAACAGGTTTACAAGCCTGCAACCGTTGCTACACTGCCAGGTCTGCTGAGTAATCTTACAGCTCCTCCCTGTAAGTCACTCGATGGATGGATGCTGCAGATGTACCTGAGCTTTCCAGCTGCTATTTCCTGGCCTTCCCCTGGAAACAAGCTGTGGAAGGCTGGTCGCTGGCTCTGCCAGCCCAGCACTGTGTTACTGCACTTGTTGTGGGGCTCCATAGATCTCTGGCAGCTGCGTGCTGGAAAGTGCTCCTGAGCCCCGCAGCTCCTTACGCCCGTGTCCCGCAGCGGTGCCAGCCTCGGGGGAGGTCCCAGCAGCCCTCCCGCATGCAGCTTTACGAGAGAGCGGCCAAAAAGCTTTGGAGCTTTTGGCTGTTGTGCAAAGCAGCAGTTCTGCATGCTGTTCTGTGTGCCCACACAACACCCATGTGGCTGCAGGCAGCAGGGGCTCTGAGCGTGGCTCCTTTTGCCTCGGTGAGCGGTGGGTGCCCCAGCCCCGCAGCCAGGCAGGGATGTATCAGCCTTAGCAAAGTGAACTGACACATCTGCCCTCCCACAGCTAGGGGAGGAGAGGGGTCATCAGGGGACTAAGCTGGCAGCTTTCAATCTTTTCAGGCTCTTTTTGCACTTTGATTTCAGGGGCTGTCCTGCTTCTTTTTTTTTTTCCCTAGGAATTTAATGCAGTGTTGCAGCCAAGAGTACGAGACCTGCTCTGACACCAAACTCAACGTGCAAAAAACTTCTGACTCTGCAAGCTGTTCAGGAGGGAAAATCTCCTTCCTGCCATGCTCCTGGGCGTGAACTAGCACTTGGGCCGAGCCTTTGCCTATCTTGACATCCCAAAGCTCAACAGAGATGCTGTGAGGTTGCGCTGCTGCTGGGGCAGCCTGAATTTCTGGATGCATAAGAGAAAAAGCAGTCAGGTAAAGCAGTGAAGAATGGAGGTGTGTATTTCAGGCTGTGCTTCTACGCTAGAAATCCTTGAGCTATCTCCAGGTGAGGAGGTTCCTTTGTAATCATACAGCACCTAGCACTGGGGCTGAGGACTCCCTCGACAACCTGGGGGTCCACACCATCAAACTCATCGTCTGGACACTAGTTCTGATGAGCCCAGAAAAAGGCATGGTCTCTCCCCATTGCTGAGTTTCCTTCTGGGTGAAATATGAGAATTGCCTCCCTGGGGTGTGCTGCTGGGAGGTCTGGGTTTCACAGGGCTCTCTGTAGTGCCTGAAAATCATTACTCCTGTTACGGAAATACTATGGTTGGAAAAAAACCTTTAAGATCATCAAGTCCAACCATTATCTAACTCTACCAGGGCCACTACTACACCATATCCTTGAGCACCAGATCTAGATGGCTTTTAAATACATCTAGGGATGGTGATTCAACCACCTCCCTGGGCAGCCTGTTCCAGGCTTTGATAACCCTTTCAGTTGAACCCTGTAGAACTCAGTTGCTTTGTGCTGGGTGCAGGCTGGCTTACAGATTTGTGAGTCCTCCATAACCTTACCCTAAGCCCACCAAAAGCATGTTATTCTGCTTCTTGTTGCAGGGAAGGACAGTCTCTGAGTAATTTGTGCCTGGTGCTATGGCCCTAATTTCATATTCATCTGCTAATATTCCTAGCCACACACATTAGGGACTTTAAATGTGATATATGTTATTAATCCTGGTATTGAATTATAAATTTGCTCTGACTGATTAAAGTACTGTGCTGTCTGCCTCTCCCTAGGCTGTACACAGAGCTGCTCTGTGACTCCTGCCATATCCTGCAGCCCACTGGTATAACCTGAGGGAAAAGTTTAACTGGGGGCTGCTCTGAGCATCAGCCTGGTTAAGGACCTCAGTGTTGGGATATCTACTTAGCTGAAGCACTCAGAACCCCTGCCCAAGAAAACCTGTATTAGAATCTACTCACTCTTGAGATTTGCTGTGGTTACAGCTCAGGTGATGCTGCAGAGATACCACCTCAGGTGGCTTCCAGAGCCTCTGTCACCATGGAAAGCCTGAATAAAGGTTCCTAAAGACACAGAAGAAACAGAGGTCTCCTAGAAATTCTGCGTCTCTGCAGCGGCTGATGTTTGCATTGAGTTCTGGGCAGAGTCATGGTGGTGCTGACCTGTCTGGGGTGAGGTCCCACTATCCCCATGGCATATTGTGATTTCCCTGTCACCAGCTCATGGTGGCCAGAGGGCTGTGCTGAAGGAAGTGGATGAGATATTCCTTGCTTTAGGAGCCAGCCCCCGTGGTTCATATAGCGACGCACTCTTCCAAAATCAGAATGCCATTTGCCCCCTACTCCCAACACCCAGGGAGGGCAAAGGCCAGTGATAAATGCATTATATAGACCTGTGTGAATGCTATCAGGCTTTTATTATTATCTCCCGGCTAGGTTATTATTCTGCTCCCTTGATGATTTCTTCTATTCCAATTCTGTCAGCAGCTGTGTTTGTCAGCCTGCTGCATTAATACATGTGCTTTTGCCTCCTTGCCCTTTATTAGCTACAGGAGCTTGGTAAGAGAAGGTAGGCTTGGTGGTTTCACATCGCATTAGGGAAGTAAACAGCTTCTCCACATCCCAGCGCCCCAGGGAGACGTGGGTCTGTTGGCTGACCCAAGTCTGAGGGAGGTATGTGGCTGAAACAGAGGTAACCTGCTGAGCCCTTTGTTGTCTTTGTGCAAATGCCATGGGCTGCTTTCTGTGTTGCTGAACATTGATAAGCAAGACACAAAAGCACCCTGGGGAGATGAGGCGTGGGGAACTGGCGAGGTCTGCTCTGCAGGAGACACCAACAAAAAGTAATTAAAGGGAAGGCTCCCACCGTCAGCAATTACTGTGCCTGTTAGGTGTCTATCTTTTTTTTTGAGGATCTCAAACTACTTAACTGCTGAGCTCTAAGCACTGAATGGGCTCACAATCCATTTGCTCTGTTAGCTGGCCTCTGCACAGGGAGATACTTCCAGGCAAGTTGATGTGGACACTAAAAATCCACAATCACTTCTAACTCTGCCTCTGCCTCTCTGTGTGGAAGTGAAGGAAGCTCATGACTTTTCACCCAGTGAGGGTATTTAAGGACATGGCAACAGCCCGTCTTTGACAGGTTTGTTTATGTCCTTAGACCAGCATGGTTTATATCCTCAGACTGGTAACAACAGTGCTGCTACTGCTGTGACATACAGGACTCCAGTGCTCTTGAGGGGGAATTACTTAATTGTTTCCCAGTGTTTTATTGTTAGATGTTTGCTGCTGCTCTGAAACAAGAAGAGTTTAATCTCTAGGCATTTAGGGAGACAGACAAAGCCCTGCAGCCTCTCCCCAGCCTTCTCTCTAACCTGGCAGCTGCACCCCTTGCGTTTTACAGGCCACCAACCTGAGGCTGCTGTATTGTTTGAAGACAAGCAGTGAAAACAGAGCAAAATTCCTAAAGTCTTCAGGCATTTGGGAATCTGCCCAAGCAAAAGCCACTTAGACAGCCCTTCTCAGAGCTGCCTGCGAGGAGGCAGTAGTTAACGTTTGTGAGATGTCTGTATCCCACTGGCCTTCTGCCCATCAGCACCACGAGAGCTTGTTTGTACAGCAGAGTCACATCTCATCCTACTAGAATCATAGCATTGTCAGGGTTGGAAGGGACCTTAAAGATCATCCAGTTCCAACCCCCCTGCTATGGGCAGGGACATCTCCCACTAGATCAGGTTGCTCACAGCCCCATCCAGCCTGGGCTTAAAAACATCCAAGGATGGGGCTTCCACCACCTCTCTGGGCAACCTGCTGCTGATGGACAAGCTCCCTTTCCTCCAGGGGCTGGGCTGTGCCACAGAAATGCAGGGATTTGTATTCAAGCCCGGCCACGTGTGCGGTGTGATGCAGTGACAGCCATAAAGTGCCTAGATAGAGTTGTTACATGATTAATAACAACGGGAGCAGCTTAATAGATAAAGCCATTTCCTTTACCTGCGATCTGTCCTGGGACTTTCTGCCGTGGAGCTTGAATGAACTGCACAAGGATGTTATTGCTAATTAGTGTGCGTGACTGCAGCCCGATGCTGGAGGCTGCTGCTAAATGGCCTGTCTCACCAAGCATCTCTCCCAGCTTCTCGACGGAGTTCCATCCTCCCTGGGAGCCAGGGACAAGCAGAGCCAGGGCAGATGCCACCAGGGAAGGTGGTGTCAATCATAACAGTTATCCTTCCTCATCGTAAAAGGTTCGAATGTTTTAGGCTGTGTGAGGTGTTCGGGTGTCATTTGCCCTATTGAAAAACACGAACGGTTCTTTCACGAGCACGATGCATGTAAATAGCATCTCTCTTTGGAAAGATCTGCGAGCCCTTATTTTAATATTCATTTTTACCTCCCTTCAGAGAAAGAACAACAAAGAACATCAATGACAGATCTGCAATGAATTGTGACCTGTCGTTAGGCAGTTCTCAGGTTGGTACATGCTGGGGTTGAACTGCTGAAAGTTATGATTTGTGACCTGCTCTAGGTGATTCTGCTCCAGCAGAGGGGTTGGACTAGATAATCTTTCAAGATCCCTTCCAACCCCTAATGTTCTGTGATTCTGTGATTCTGTGACTCTGCCTCTATAAAGGGGAGAAGCAAAAAAACCAGCCCAATAACATCCTGAAGTTCTTCCTGAGAAGCCTGTTTAAGGATAGGGACCTGTGATACCTCTCTTATTTTGTGGCTCATGTCTCAAACCACTTTGCAAAGGTGGAAGTCTTACTTGCTTCCAGCTTGAGACAGGAAAGCAGAGAGCATCAGTGCTGGGAGTTGGTGGTCATCTGTCTCTGTCAAAGCAGCTGCACATTCTAGCATCTCTCATGGAGTACAGTGAATGTAATAAATGCACTTCCCCAGGTCAAAAAGCTGCACCTTTGCTAGCTGAAAAACCATGTCCTATTGCTGACACCTTCCCACGTGCACCAAAATTCCTGTCACTGGTTCTGGCCTCTATGAAGTAAGCAGAGCCTCTCTGCCAGAGGAATAAAGAGCCCAGACACCAGACAGAGCGTTTTTCTGTCACTTTTTCTCCCATCTCATAAAGCATTGTCCATGACTCTGCATGCCCCTTGTTCCCCAGCTGCGCTCTGCAGATCACTGGTGGCTCAGGAGGCTTTCAGAGGTGGCCCATAGGTGGTGCACAGGCTCATCATGGTGACATCTGCTTTCTGTGGCAAGCCGGGTGGCAAGAGGACATTATGGCCCATGGAGATGCTGGCAGCTGGCAGCGCCCTGAGATCCAAATAACTTGGGGCTTGTGAATTTACAGGATTTGTCTTACCTCAATTTAGAAAGTGATACCTGTGTTAGGACAAGAGGAACAAACTCGGATGGTCGTCTCAGTCGGTATAGACAGACACCAGGCAAGTACTCAGGATGAAACCCAAGTAGTTTTAGCCCGGAGCATGAAGCCAACATCTCAGTCAAACAAAGAGCTGTCAGAAGATCCCACTCTCGCCCCATTTTACAGAGGAATCAGGACTAAGATTTAAAATCTTGGCCAAGGACACAAGCACCTAGAGTGACCATCTTGCTGGCTTGTGGCTGAACCACCCTCCCCCTTTACAGATCTGCCTGAGTCACAGAGCAGAAGTCACCATAGTCTGTCACCTTCAGCAGCTGACCCTCCCTTCTCCCCCCTCGCCCCGCTGTATGGAAGGGATGGTCATCTCCCCTGCAGCTCTGCTCTGGCAGACAGCACTTCTGAAGCTTCCCCCCCTCATTTCCAAGCAACGCTGAGATGCATTAACTTCCTCTCCCCTTCTGCTGTAGCCGCTTATTTGGCTCTTGTTATTGGATTATTTATAGTAATTCTGCAAAGTGTTTTGGAATCAGTAGAAGGGCACAGTGCTAAACACAATAGCATCACCTCGTGAGATCTGACATTTGAAAACAGAGGATCTAATTACTGAAACCAAGGGAGACAGCAAATGTCAGCAAAAGCCAGTGGCTGTTGGCTTGATACTGCGACTCCTGAACTGCTGCCTGTGGTCTGCAGCAGGCAGAGGAGACGTTTGCAGCCAGTGGTTTCTCCTGTGGAGCACAAAGCCCGGGAGGACAACTCTAGCACCTCTTCAAAGGATGCAGCATATGCTGTCTGAAAACAACGTGAGGCTGTGCATGTTCTTACCTGATGGATAAACCCGTTAACACTGTCACTGCCACAACCCAGACCCTTCTGCTCAAGTTGAGAGGGTCAAATACCTTTCTAGACCTGACCCTAAGGCTTCCAGCCAGTCCCAGTCTAAAGCAAAGAGCAGCTTCACAGCTGGCTTTCTTCTGACAGAGGAATTCCAGTGCAGAGCATGTCCAAGCTGTCTGAAATAGTGCAGCTGCCTAAAAGCCCAAGTTAATATTCATGCATCGTGCAGAATTTCAAATACATCCACCTCTCATCAGCCACGTCAAACTGTCTTGACAGTTAATGAGCTAGGCACAGACTCTAAACCAGCAAGTTGTAACTGAATAAATATGATAAACAACCTGTTTCCAGATGGCTTTTTATGTAAAACTATTTATGCAGTGTTGATAGATGGCAAATTTTATGCCAATAAATCCTCGTATTTTAAAACATTTGCCTTCTTAATTGCCCAGTTTACATGTAAAATATGTTTATGTACATTGCTAAGTCGAAAAGTGACATGGGAGCATCTCTGGACTGAGTAAGCACTATTCCTGCAGTGGCCCATCTGCAGTGGGCTCACGAGAAGAACGGTGTCACGGGAATGTCACCCGGGAAATCTTGTATAGATATAATCAGAGTCTGACTCTGATCAAGGCTGGCATGAATACGTGTCGCTGTCAAGCTCCCGTCACTTGCTTTGTTTGAAGGGAACTTGAAGCCCTGACCCCACAGGCTGGTGGGACCGTGAGTGCTGCCAGGGAGATGCAGCAGGGGATGAAGGCAGTGCCGGGGGTGAGGCTGCCGTTTGGCTGTGAGTGGCCGTGCTGCTGCAGGCACCAGTCACAGAGCCTCTGCAGTGCACCTCTAAACTGGGACGACTGGTACTCTAGCTCCTGGGGATGGCTTCGGGATAAGCCCACCGATGGTTCTGAGGTACCCTCACCCTGCAGACATTTATATCTGTGGGAGAAGCCAGTTGTATCCCAGCACTAGAGAGTCTCTTGCAGTCTACCAGGATCTCTTTTCCACGGAGGGCTTCCAGTATATCAGCGAGGACACTATGCTAAAGCAGTGACAGCCCATGAAACCACACAGATGAGAAGATGAGTGAGTCTGTGTCTTTGGTAGCTCCACTGGGCTTCCTGGTGCCTTTCGCAGCTGGGTCCTTTCGAACCACCAGTTTTGCTCCTGGCTGTCCCTGCCACTTGTATACAGCAAGGGCAGAATCAGGACCACACACGGGTTGTCTCTCTGTCCTGTTGTGCAGTCACTCCTCACCGCTGCATTTTGGCCAGAGGTTGTCATCTGAGCACTTAGCACTGTCTGCTAGAGGAGAACCCCTCCCACCTCTCCGTGTTTTACCAAGCTTTCTCCAGGGCTAGGCAGAACCCCCATCCTCATCTCCACCACCAACTGGAAACAGAGATTGCACAGGGACATGCAAAATGCAGCAGGAGACACTGAGCATCCTCCAGCTCTGGTGCAGGGCCTTGATCCCAAACCACCAAGACACCTTGTGACTACAAGGGGATCTTCTGTAGGCTGTGGGCTTTATCCTAACAATCTCAGCAGTGGCAAATGCAGGAAAGACAGAGCCCTAATAGACATGTAGCCTTGTAATGCAATTAGTTCAGGGTTTATCTGCATTCTTATTACTGGCTATTTGCTCTAACAGATTCAATCATGTAAAACATTAACATAAATTGACACCGAGCAGATTTATCCCTTTGAAAATGTTCACTCATTTAGGATTCCTGGTAGTTGTTGGGCTCAACTCTAAAGTATATGGGCTGTTTTATTTAGCCTTTAACTTATTTATTGGATATTTATAGAAGAGGGCTTCCCTGAATAGTAAAACCAGAGGGCTTTGTGCAAAACAGCCATGTCCTTCTGACAGGTTTATTTTGGTTTATTTCTCTTAGGGGTAACTTCTCCTCATTCTGTTTTCACTTGAGCATCACCACCAAAGCTGCTGAAGCCAAGTCTGCCCTGTTTTGTGTCTGGCACTGAGGTCCTGGCTGGTTCTTTCAAGTCCAAGACTGCAAAGGACCTTCTGTGTTAACTTGTATATTCTGTGCAGCTATCGACTTATGCGCCGCATTAAAAACCAAAAAATATCAGTATGATTAGGACAGTCACATTTGTCTGGGCCAGTGCAGTACACAAAGCTCATGAGGAGGCCCACAGACCAGAGGGACAAGATGTTCACACAGTCCTTGTGTCCATCAGGAGCTCCCATGGAGCCTGGGTTAAACTGGGATTGATACAGCAAAGGAAATGCAGCCTCACTTTATCTCGTTTCCCCCAGAAAGGGAACTACTCACTTAGCATCAAAGCACCTCATCTCCTACCTCCATCACCATTTTCCAACGGTTCCACAAAGCCTGGCCAAAAGAGAAGGGACATGGAAAGATAGATGACTGCCCAGCCACCACTGCAGGCATGAGCCCATAAAGTAACAGCTCAGCTACAAGATCTTCCACTTCCTATTCTCATTCCATGTTTCAGTGACATTTGAGAGTTCTCTCAGATTTTAAAACACATAGATTTTGACATTTTATTACTTGCCTGTCTCTGGTTTATGGTTATTAGGATGGGTGAAAAATTAAGGTTCCTGGAGGCTGCCATGAAAACCTCTATTTATTCAAAGGGCATGTAAAAAATGGCTGCATCTCCTGGAGGTGACATAATGAGATTTGAGAACATTTCAGCTCTCAACTGCTTTGCATAATAAGTATGGTACTTCCAGTGTCGGAAGCTGAAGCCCAAGTCCTTTCCGCCCACTCAGGAACTCTTCATTTCAACCCATCCCCAACCCCATACCTCCAGAGTCCAGGACACCCACCTGGCAGGGGCTGTGGCCACAAGGGATGGCCACATTCCTTCACATTTTGTCACAAGTATCCATGGTGGTGTGATTGCAAGACAGGGTGGGTGGTTCATGTGTATCACCCAAGACAGCGTGATTCATATGTACATGGTCCACTAGCTGAGGTCTGCTCCAAACTCAGGAGACCACCTTTCAGTTTAGACCTGCTGGAGGCAATGGAGATAACAAAGCCCATAAGAGACCATATTTTCATTCTAGCTTGGTTCATGGTCCAGACGTAGATTGACATAAAGTGCTCTCAACAGATTATTTTATTATAGGGATCATATTTTGGATTCCTGCAGTTCCACACCACCTCTGGCTGGAAGAACTACTCCAAGCTAGGAAGGGGAATGTACTTCAGCCCTGCCCTGGTTTGAGCTGCTGAGAAAACCAGCTCCGTAGGTGATGGAAATCCATAATGAAAAGTATTTCTGTGCTGTGAACAGCAGAGCCAACATTAAGCTGCTAAATCAGTCTCTTAAGAGCTCAGAAAAAACACGGCTACAAGTGATGATACCTTCAGTCAGCCTTTGCCTACATGAGGAGCAAGTCACTGCTTGCCCAGGAAAGTCTTGGAGAAGCCAAGGATTTAGGCAGGTCAATCCCAGGAACAGTAAGGGTCTCCAAGCCTGACTCTTGTTCTCCTTGGTAAAGGTGTGATCTCACATTCCCCATTTAGGAACCACCTTCGAAAGCAAAGGGTTAGATGAATATTGGCTTTCACAGTCCCGTGGGAGACTGAGCACACCAGCTGAAGAGTGCAGAAGCATCTGACAGAGCTGCAGACCAGCACACAGTAGTCCTGGGGGCAGCAGGAGGAGAGCAAATCTGGCTGCTGGCTGGTGGAGCAGTGTCCATCCTGTGTTCTGTCCATACAGATGGACACTGGGCTCTCCCACCACTTCATCCTGAGTCAGGCACCTCTCAGGGACCACCATGCACCTTGAGAGCCCCCACTGATGGCTTTCAAACTTTTTCTGTGTGTTTCTCGTGAAGGCATCTTTTCTTTGGAAATAGCCCTTAAGACCAAAAGCAAACAAAGGGGGAAAGCCAAAACAAACAAACCCCTCCAGCTGTATAAAAACAGACTAAAAAGGCAAAATGTTTCATTTGGGCTTGAACATATTTCTGTTTTGTCTTTCCTGTGAGAGTAAGAACACCAACCAACAAACAAACAACAACAAAAGCAAAGTGAGGCTCCCCAGCAAGAGCCTCTTGCCAGCCACACTTGTGGCACGCATCACTTTTCTTCTTCAGTATTTCCAGTTCAAAACACAAAGAAACACAACAGAAAAACTACTTTCCAGGTGTTATCTGCCTTGCTCAGACCCAGGTGCACATCCAAAGAGCAGGATCACCTGTGGGCAGGGGGGATGAGGACAGGCTCACCAGGGCTGGCACCAGCAGCACGGCCCGGAGAGGCCAAGGGCAGCTCCTTTGTGGCTGGAGATAAATCAAAATCATCCCCACTGCTCGCTCCTCTCCATGTTTCTTGGTGGTTTGTGATTTCAGGGGCTCTGCCTTGTGCTCGCCCAGCTCCCAGCTGCTGTCAGGTTTCCAAGCTAGCTTTACCGCTGCGTGTGTTTACTTCTGGCTTGAATTTTAAGTCCTGAGTCTTCCTAAATGAGATCTGCCTAGAGAAAAACGTCGATATTCGAGCGCTTGCTTCCCTTCAGAACACGATGCCCTCGCTTAGCTCGGCCGCCGAGTCGCTTGCGCTTGTTTGAAGGACGCCCAACACAACTGCTGCTTCTCCTCCAAGCCCTTTGCTGCGCTCACATGTTGAACAGACAAGTCCCTTCCCTTTCAATCCAGCCAGGATCCTCTTAGCTACAACATTTTTACAATTCATGAGCCACACCGGGGATTTGCTTAACACTCCTTTGCTAGTCTTCCTAGCTCACTGGCAAGGTGTCCAATTAGTCTAAACAGCTCTTAGCTTTAGTAGAGTTAATTGTTTCACGTCGCATGGTGTCAGCTGGGGAGTGCCCTGAATTTCCCAGGAGGATTTTTAATTATTGCTGCTACGCTGCTGGTACTTGGTCTCCTTCCCCTCCCTGAAGTCTCCCATCACCTCTCAGACGTGTTGCCTTCCATCGCAGCGCTGAGTGTACCACTGGCGTTGCTCGTCCGCAATTAAAATGCAACTCTTGTAACCAGTCATGGGGAATGAATTGCAAAAATTGTTTTCCTCCCGTTCTTTTGTTTGTCTTTCCTGAAGAACCACTTGTGGATTCTGGCAGAAACATGATCGGCTCGTCCGCCCAGCCTCTGCAATTATGGGAACCATCGTTAGGAAGCCGAGAAACGGGCACGGAAGATTACAAGCACTTGGAATTTGGCTTGTAAGGTTTGACTAAGAGCCTGAAACCCAGTTATTCAAGGCATATAATAAATGGCTGGATGTTTAGGCATAACTACAAAGCCTGTTTCCATACTGGTCACGGTTTAGGTACCTTTATCTAAAAGCCAGGGTGCAGAGGCTCAATTTCCCCATCCCAGGCAGGGACTCTAATTACAGGACTATCATACAAAAGGTGCATTTATCTCCCGCACAGAAATTTGCTGGGAGATGTTTCCAAGTGTCTGCAGGGGCTGGGGGACTGCCTGGCCTTTCGTGGGGGGCACAGCATCATGCTCATTCTGTTCCCTGCAGAATTGCTGAGTTTCCCATTGTCTCAGATCCTGATATTCTTCCAGTATCCAAGTGGTCTTACCTCACCTTCCTCATCTGCACTTCAGACTATGGGCAAATAAAAGACTTTGATGAATCAACTGGGAAACTGGACACCTCTCCGGTGCCACTGTCCCCCCCAGACTTGCCTCTCCGTGTTAAAGAAAAAATATCTTTCTGTTTAATCCAGTCTATTTCTTGGGGTCTGTTTAGTCCTTTGACACCTTTTCCTGCAGTTAACTTAAATCTGAAATTCTTAAATCTGAAAGTTCTCTAGAAATTAAAAAAAAAACAACCCACAAAACCCAACAACAAACACAACTCTTTAGACACAAAGGGCTTTTCTCAGAAAGCCTGCTAATGAAACATGCTGCAGCTTCTGAAGTGTTTCAGTGGGGAAATGCCCAGATTACCTTTTCCAATTTATTTTTTTTTTAATCCTCCCTACCTTTTTCTGGATGAAATTGCCATAGCTGTTTCAAGGCATTCTTGAATATTTGCTGCTATTTACTCCTTTTCTTCTAAAGTTAATTTTAAGCCTGTGAGCGGTATGGAACAACACAATACACCCATATGGCAGCAGCCCCTTGTCATCATGGATTTGGAGACAAGGAGCTGGAGGGGGCAGAGAGAGACCTGATGGGTATCTCAGCACTGCAGAGGTGCCTGTCATAGAATCATAGAAAGGTGGGGGTGGAAGGGACCTCTCATCGTGTCCAACCTCCCTGCCAGAGCAGGGTCACCCAGGGCAGGCCACACAGCAACAGATCCACGTGGGTCTGGAAAGTCTCCAGAGAAGGAGACTCCACAACCTTTCTGGGCAGCCTGGGCCAGGCTCTGTCACCCTCACCATGAAAAAGTTTCTCCTTATTATATGACATGGAACCTCCTCTATTCCAGCTCGCCCCGTGTCCTATCATTGGACATCACTGAGAAGAGCAGAAGCTGTATTTGTCATTCTGACAAACTGCCATATTCTGTACAGTGAGCCAAGAACAGGAGAGCCCCAGCGAGATCCAGACCTCAACTGGAAGATTGTTACAGACCTAGGAATGGGAAAAGGTTGAAAAGCAATGGAGAAGCAGCTCTGCAGAGGGGCAGGCTGTCCCTCTGTGGGAGAGCTCACCCTGCAAAAGGGAACAGAGTCGGTCAGCAGGGAAAGGACACCATGAGCTGTGCAAAAACACCTTTCTGCAGTGGACTGGGTTTTGGACACAACCAATTATTTCCAGACTCCCAAAACAGCCCTTCCTCTCCCTGCCCCTCATTTCTGCAGCTTATTGCCACACAAGGCAATGTTCCAGCAATGCGGCTCCTGCTTCTTTCCCCCCTTCTCTTCTCTCTCTCCTTTTGTTCTCCCACCTTTTTTTCTTCTCCTTTTTATTTTCTTTTTTTTTTTTTTTTCCTTACCACTGCTTGGGTTTTATCTTTGACTTTTAAAAATGGAACCTGGCTGTAAAATTCACTGTATAGATTATCCATTTTTCAAAAGAGCGGTCTTGACATTATGTGGGGAGAGAAATCAGGAGGAATATATATAACAGCAATCGAGCAAAAAGCAAAAATGCTTCCTCCAGAGAGTTCCTCACAGTTCACTAAGAAAAAACAAAGCCTAGACACTGAATCATAAACCTCTAGCTTAATTATAGACACAGGACGAGACAGTATCACAGAACTGCTCTTAGTGCTGCACAGCTACTGCGTGTGCGTCTGCCCAGCACAGGAAAGGAGCTGATGGAGAGCTGAGCTAAGTAATTCTTCAAAAATACTCCATTTAGGAAAAAGAAGCAGCAAGAACTATTAGCAATTTCAGTGTGTCAAGGAACTGGGCATTTCATCTCGGGGAGGGAGGTGGGGAATCGGTCAAAGTGTTCTCGGCAATGAGGGAAGAAAAGTGGGATGAAGAGAAGAAAAATAGTCGGAACTTGGAGGCAGAGAGAAGCTAGGAGAAAAAGATTGGATTGAAATC
>WTSP01013950.1:120765-146005 GCA_025331215.1 Actenoides lindsayi
ACAGATCCAGGGGGGTCTGGAAAGTCTCCAGAGAAGGAGACTCCACAACCTCTCTGGGCAGCCTGGGCCAGGCTCTGGCACCCTCACAGGGAAGAAGTTTTTCCTCCTGTTGAGGTGGAACTTCCTGTGTTTCCCCTTGTGACCATTACCTCTCACCCTATCCCAGGGCACCACTGACAAGAGCCTGGCCCCTTCTGCTTGACACCCACCCTGCAGATCTTTTTGAGCATAAGAGCAATGCCACCTCAGACTCAGCCAAGGCTGTTTTAACTAGCTCCTTCCCAAGAGGCTTCCCCATTGAGCATCCTCCTTGTCCTCAGAACAAACACATCCTTTAGAACTAAGTGTTAATCAATAGTCCCCCCTGGCAGGGAAGGAGACACGTGTGAGCTGAACCAGCCAGCGAGACGCAGCCACCCGAGGAGGCCACACAAGGCTGCTGTGGGAGGGTTTGGTTTAGAGCCAACTTAATTTAGGAGCTGTGTAACAAAACAGTGCCGCAAACACGAGCGCACACTGGACACACTGAGCAGGTTTTCATGGCAGCAAAAGGCAACACACACATATATATATGTTTGGGGTTTTTTTTTCTTTTTCCTTTTATGTCCCCATCTCTGTTCCCACAGCAGCTCTGGTAAAAAGGTGATGATTTACTGCAGAATGTGGCATAAAACAATTGCAGTTTACTGGGAGATGCTCCCTCTGCTCCCCACCTCTGTGACTGGTGCCTGGGATTTGGAGATGCTTCTGGCTCTGCCGTGCTGTATACGTTGGTAAGGTGGGTCTGTGGGACCTGTCTCTGCCTTCCCATGATGAACAGCCCGACCCAGGTCACACATGGGCACTGATGCAGGATGGGAATCTGCCATTTCCACTTATTTTCGGTTGATTTTTCTCACCGCGGCAAAGGGAATTTGTCCATAGGAATGAGTGGCGGGGCTGATGAGACAGCGGCACGTCCCACGTTCCTCCTCCTGGCTGATTTTCTCACCCAGAACAATGAGTCTGGTAATGTATTCATAAAAGCCTCAGGTCCTGGAGTCATGGGGTTACAAATTGTATGAGCTTCATTTTTCTCGTGTAACTGAAATTGTCATATTGGGGCTTATCAGGAAAAGCCAACATCACTATCTCCATTTCACAGGGAGCCCGATGCTCAGGGAGGCAGATGACAGTGGAAGGGGACCAAGCAGCCAGACAACAGGTCTCCCAGAGCCCGTCCAGGGCACAGCCATCCACAGAAATGGAGACATCAAGTGCATGATGCCTTTCTGGTCTCTGTCACTGCACCATCATTCTCACGATGCTTCTGTCAGGTACGGGAACAAGCCCAGAGAGGCAAAGAAGTAAATCATGCAGATGACTGGAGGTTTGAAGCTGTAGCATAAAAAATTTATGTCTCTCAGATTAATGTTCACCTGCTGTCCAATTCTGGACATGTCTAGCCCCTTGGGTATCTCAGTTCTCCATCTTAAAGGTCAATTTTGTCTGCAAGCAAGTCTGAAAGCAGGGTGTATTCAGAGAGCCTAATTAGAGACTGCTGTAGCTACAGAAGCAGTGAGAAAGAAACCTCATGATAACCCAGTCCTCTCGTCCCTGGGGCTGCCAACCAGCCCAACAATCTTCCAGCTGGTACCTCTCATCCAAGGGATGAGCCTGTGAGCTGCCTGATATTTGAGGACAATTCCTTGGTTCCCCTTTGATCCGGGGTCTCCCACTCCACCAGCTTTGTTGGAGGAACTTCTCAGATCCCTAAGAGACCACATGTCTCTTTTTAAGTCAACACAGACCCATGTCAAAGCTACGTGGGTGAAAGTGTTTAGAAAGTGTTGCGTGAGCAACCCAAATGAGGCACTGGACCCTGTCCTACTTGGGAGAGGCCAGAGCAGCCCCAGCCCACCTGCCTGCCCCCTGCCACGGCTGAGCAGGAGCATGGCTTTTCAGTCCACAAAATAAATTAAGATCTCCTTAGAATGCGTTTTAAAACCTGCCTTCAGAAATGGAAGGTGGCCCAAACCCCCTCACTTGGAAAGCTACCAACTGCATTTACCTGCTCCCAGCCGTGCAGCACCCAGCGGTGCCCTGCGTAAGCCAGCAACATTAGCAGAGCAACTCATTCCAGCTGATTTTTCATGTGATAAACGGCTGGCAGTAAAGACAAGCATGCAGACAAGCAGCAAACCCTGCCAACAAACAACAAAAGTCAGCCTGGGAGCATTCCCCAACTCCTTTGCCTCTCTCCCTGAGAGACTCTTCCAAGCTCTGGCCAGCACCCGTTTCTCCCATACCTTCAGCTCAGCCTGGCCCACAGCATAAGAGCAGGCAGGTATGGATTGGCACTGCAACAGAGGACAACAGCCATGAGAAAGCCACCAGCCAGCAAAGTTTGGGCAGGCACACGAGGTTTCTGCACGGCCAGCACAGAGCCCCCGGGGCTTCAGTGAGATTTGCGTCAGGATTTTTACTTAACTTTTCACCTTTATTATGCCCTTGCTTTTGAATTTAATAATGTGTTTTTCTAGCTGTCAGATGCTATAAAACCAGCGCTCCTTCCTTGTTTATGTTTGTTTTACAAATCCACCTGAAATCTAATACAAGGGGAAAAATAATATTATAGACCCACAACATCATAAATTGAGTAAGGACAGAAATGCTTTCACCTTAACCTTTCCGAGCACGAGCTCTTTCATTTACCCCAGACTTACAACATACAGGTTGGAACAAACTCATAAGAGGTAAATCACAGTGGGTGTTACAGCAAGCCTTGGAGAAAGAGGACAGTGAGACATTATGTTGATGTTTTGTTTGTCTTTGCGAGCGTGCTGCTGTCCTGCCCATTTGCAGTCCCAGGGACACAGCCCACTTGATCATGTCCCCACTCGAAGTCCCAAGGTAGTCGTCAGCTTCTGGAAGGCGTTGGTTGGACTCATAGCCCCACTGACCTCCATGCCTTTTACTGCCTCTGTGTCCAGCTCTCTTTTTTCCCTTCACTTTTCTTCAGAGAGCTGTGGAAGTTGCACTTGCCGAGCAAGTCCTCAAGGGTTGGGAGGAGGAAAAGCAGTACCAAAACCCAGCTCAAGCCTCCTGTGACAGGTCTCCCCGAGTTCCCCAAAGGCAGCTGTGGTTCAGGGGCACCATTTCTGGAGAAAGGCATGCCTGCGTGTGCTCAGCTTGGACGACAAAATTGCTGCAGAAATCAGAATATTAGTTTAGCTGTGAATATGTAGATATTCTGGACTTGATGATCTCAGAGGTCTTTTCCAGCCTCAGTAATTCTGTGATATTTGAGAGATAATTGGATTTATTTACTTAGGGTCCAGGCCTGAGTTTTGTGTTTGTATCCCCTGAAAAAGCAGGGAAAGTGACAGCTTTTGGAGGAATATTAGAGAACTTCAAACCAGGTAATCCATTTTGGAAAGCCACTTCTGGGGTTCCCAGTACAAGACAGACATGGACATGCCTGAGCGAGACCAGCAAATGACCACAGAGAGGATTCAGGCCTTGGAGAGTTGGATGTATGAGGAGAGGCTGAGAGACATGGGATGTTCAGCCTGGAGAAGGCTCGGGGCGATCTCATTCATGTGCATAAATACCTGAAGGTGGGAGTAGAAGACAGAGACAGGTGGGGAGAAAACAGAGCCAGGCCCTTCTCAGTGGTACCTTAGACAGGACAAGCTGAAACTGTGGTCAAACATAAGAAAAAAATTTTTTTCCTCTGATGGCAGACAAACACATTGCCCAGAGAGTCTGTGGGTCTCCCTCCTTGGAGATACTCAAAACCCAGATAGACACAGCCATGGGCAAATCCTGTTTTGAGTGGGGAGGTGGGCTAGACCATCTCCAGAGGCCTTGTCCCGCCTCAGCCTCTGACTCTTATGATGAACCAAAACCAACATCCCGTCTCAGACTTTTACAAACTGCTCACAAAAAATTCACAGAGCAGGAAGGACCATTAACAGTCACCCAAGAAGTACTTTTTGAATAACAACTAAACATGAGACATTCATAAACTGCTGGCAAAAAATTTACGAGCAGAAGTAGCTGAATTCATTAAAGAAATTACACATTACGTTTTATTCCCTTCTCAGCTCTATTGAAGATTACAAAATGACATATATGCAGCCACAGATAAAGCTGAATTATGAATATCTGTCAAAAATAATTGAAGGAATGTTAACATCCCATGAGCAGTCAACCAGTGGAAGTCATCTGTAAATATAGTATTGTATTGGGTAATTACAACGATAAAGTTAATACAGCAGTCTAATAGCAAACACTCACAATTAGCTACTTAAAAATAAACCGAGGATCAATAATCATTCAGTGAGCTCAATTGACAAAATATTTCAATTATTACTGCATTTGTTTCCTATTTGTTCCATAAACTACGTTAAACATCTCGTTCTTCTCTTTCCCTAATGGATGTGTTTGAGATGAGCCACAGTTTGTTCTCAAACAGTTTGCCAGAGGAACAGTAATGGAGAGCAAGCAAGTTAATCCTCATCAATCTTTTGTCCTCACCCCCCGCTATTCCCTTCCCACCAAGATGTAAAGATCTCTGTTTTGCTCTCACATGTGAATTCATATCAATGAATTCAGTGTAACAGCATCAGAGCTGCCCTGACTTTACAGAGGGTTTTCCTGTCCCTGGGGGAGAAGGTTAGTGCCTCAGTTTAAGTGTGTGACACTCCCCCTGCTCTCAGGGCTGCACGAATGGGAGCTGAACACAAGCGTCCCAGAGCCAAGGGACACGAGGACAGGTTTGGTCTGATCACATCCAGTCTTGTCACTGAGGAAATCAAGTCAATCACAAGTGAGTGCAGGACAAGGGCAAGCACAAGGATGTGCTTTCTTCGGCTGCCAGGCCATGCATGGGGTGCAGGGTGGATGAAGGACCAGTCTTGGGTGGATGGGGCTGTGGCATCCTCAGCATCACCTCTGCAATCCCTTCCAGCCAGACAGCAAGAGCCTGGCTTTTCCTCTTCCTCCCAACACCATCCCAAATACCTACCTGAGGTTAAGGGGAGGGTAAGCCCAGGCAGTTGGCTCCTCAGGGCACCAGGTGGACACTGGGATGGCAGGCAACACTCTGAAGTTGTTTAAGAACAGGCCAGATGATTTAGACCTAGTGTTCATGTAGCCCACTATCCTTGGTCTGACAGCAACCAGTGCCAGACATCTAAGAGATGTTTTTCAGCCCTCCAGAGATCTGCATTTTTATATTTAACACCCCTCCATGGATACTTGTCTCCGTGAATTTGCTTAGTTTTTGAACAAAAACCGTAGCTTTTTCCTGCCTCTGCTACTTCTGCAGCAAGGGTTTCCACAGCCCAACTGCCTTAGCTTGGTCTTGAGCCTGTCACCTACAGGTTTCATCAGATGGGAGGAGATATTACCCTGGAAGAGACAATGAAATTTGTTCCCTATTCACCTTCTACAAATCAATCTGGGTTTCAGAGCCCTTTGTAGATTTTTGAGGCGTGAATTTTCTTAAAAAAAGTAATTCCTAGCATACTGGTGAGGCTGCAATTCACGTACTGGGTTCAGTTTTGACCATCTCAGGCCAAAAAAAGACATCGAGGAGCTGGAGTAGGTCCAGAGAAGGACAACAAAGCCAGTGAAGGCTCTAAAGAACAAGTCTTATGAGGAACAGCTGAGGGAACTGGGGCTGTTTAGTCTGAAGAAAAGGAGGCTCAGGGGAGACCTTACTGCTCTCTACAACTCCCTGAAAGGAGGTTAGAGCAAGGTGAGGGTTGAGCTCATCTCCCAAGTACCAAGTGACAGGACAGAGGAAATGGCCTAAAGCTATGCCCGGGAGAGGTTTAGGTTGGACATTAAGAAGGATTTTTTTTAACTGAAGGGGTTGTGAAGCCCTGGAACAGGCTGCCCAGGGCAGTGATTGAATCATCATCCCTGGCTGTGTTTAAAAGCCATGTAGATGTGGTGCTGAGGGACATGGGTTAGCAGTGGACATGTAGAGTAGAGTTATTGGTTGGACTCGATGATCTTGAAGATCTTTTCCAACCTAGATGATTCTATGGTTCATTACAGTCTTTGGAGGAGCTCCCACCAACTTGCCTGCTGCAGGTGGCAAACTCTCACATGGAACTCCATGGAGTGGAGTTTAAAAAACAGCATCATATCTGTGACTTTTCAATCTGGTATTGGGGCAGTCTACAGCAAAAGATTACACCCTACAGCAAACAGGTCCATTAGTTCATTCCTGATCTTGAGAGTGTGTGGATGACACCATCTGGTCTGCTGCTGCTGTTCTTACTTTTTCCTGTAACCTCTTCTAGCAATGCTTCAAATCACAGAGCAGTTCTGAGGTGCAAACCTCCCCCAGCCTTGTTGGGCATAGATACAAAAGAAGCCTTGTGTTTTCCCTCTGTGGCTTTTCCTTCTCTGAGCATTCCTTTTATACCTGAGTTGTCATAGAATCATAGGATTAATATAGTTGGAAAGAACTTCTAGGATCACCAAGTCGAACCTTCATCCCAACATCTCAACATCTCAAAAGGCCTTATGGGCTGCCAAGCAGTTTTCCAACTCCTGAGGGTTGAACAAACCCTTTTTTAGGGTGTTGGGGTTTTTGTAAGCTGCTTCTGCAACATTGTCACTTTTTTGGGGGACACACTGTCTTTTGAGTTTTTTCCATGTAATTAGTCAATGTTTGCATTCTTTTCTCAATTCCTTACCTGGATATTTTCTGAAGATGCTTCCATATTCTCATAGTCTTGATGTTTATCCATGATTTTTCTTTTTTTATTCTGAAGTTCCTTATAGAGGTGAAGGTTGAGTATTCCAGTGGCAGTGAAAGGGCTGTGGCTGCTGGAAAGGGACTCTTCTTCTAGGGGGACACTTCAGGGAAGGGTCAGGACCTAGAGCCCTTGCTTTTGTTCCACCTCATTCAATCCCATTCACCATTGGCACGGCCTAATTCTCTTTGGGGCATCTGCATATGCACCCAGAGCACATGGCTGCCCAGATTGTTGGCCATGCAGCCAACAAACCTCTGCAATCAGACCCTTGCACAAGCAAGGGAGGCAAGATGCTACACATACATTTCAGTCCCTAGAGAGACCAACTTGCCTCACATACTCAGGACCTTAGCATTTCACAGCCACCGTGGAAAGGGATTTTATTCTTCTAAGATCAGCTATGGAAGAAAAAAAAAGAAAAAAGCAGCATACTCTGTTCATTGAGTAGATGAAATATCTAATGACTAATTTTTTGTGACAATTATATCCAGTTATGACTTCTGCCTCTATTCCTAAACTCATGAAGGCAAATGTCATAACAGAGAGCAGCCATCAAGTATTTTAATGTACTTGGAGGCTAATATCTCTACTAACGAGCAAGAATGGCAAGAATGTCTCATTTCTGAGGGTGCTTTATGTCAAGTGCCATTTCAGATGATCTCTTTGCAGCAGGGTTGGATGCCCTGTTGTTTCTTGCACGTACACACTCCCAGGGTCTTACAGCCTCAACACTGACAGGCAGCAGGGTGCATTTGCAGAGAATTTGAAGTGGCAGATCAGCCACTTGGCCACCTCCTTAAAAACAGCCCTTTTCTTTCCTAAGATGCCACAGTAATCGCTGTTCTCCTAATTGGTGTTCATGAGTTTCCTTCTCACTACAAAACCCAGGGGACAGTCACACCAGCCTCATCCCTGGGTGCCTGGAGGTGAGAGAAGGCAAGGAAGAGGTGTAGGGGTCCTGTGAGGTTTGTGTTTTGTTGAGGGTGCAGCATGAGAAAAATAGGTGGTTTTAGAAGCTTTCAGGATGGTCTGGTCTGGAGCAAGAGTCAGGCAGGTTCATGCATCGTGAATCACATCACGTTGTGTATCCTCTGAATGCAAGAGTCTTCCTGTGCTTTCACCACCCATGTTTTCCCATTAAGCCCTCTTAGCTCCTGACAGACCTAAACTGGATGACAAACCTTTACAGTGGATTAAGAATCTGAGACACAGCATCAGCCTCCTTGGTGGGGAAGAACTGATCTACTCCTGAAGTCCCACCAGCCTCCTCCTCTGCGGAGTTAGAAAAACCCAAAGGGAAAAATCCCCGATGCCCTCACCGATAGAGCAGAGATCCCACTGGGTTAGCCTCTCAGCATCAAGGGTGGCTGCGCTGCTCAGTCTCCACCTTCTTCATTATGAAACCAATTAATTTTACTAAAAGGAAACAGGTACTTGACAAAAAACAGTGTTCCAGAATATCGCACATGGCAGGCTTCTAAACAAAGGTATTGGGCTGGGTTATTAAACCAAGACTGGCAGTAAAACCCAGTTACTCCACTGAGAATAGAGTTGCAGGGGTGTAATTGGTCAGCCCACCCCAAAACTCAGCCAGTCTTTCTGTACCACTCATGTCTGTCCTTAGCTACTCCTCTTCCCTAGTAGTCTTCCGTTTTGCTTATCACAAAGATCTGCTGAGATCCCCTCTGACCCCGGCCTTGAGAGGCCACTTGCATTTACAATGAAAGTTTCTGACTGGCATCGCTATTTCTGCTCATTCTGGCTTCCTTGCTGGGAAACAATGCCGTTTACAGCACAGAGCAGATGAAATCATCATAAGAAGTTGACACCTTTTTACATCTTGCTATAAAACAGGTTGCAGGAGAAGAGCAATAAATCATCATGGCGATCACCTCCTTCAGACCAGACCTGCAGGGTTTGAAAGAGATGCTCTTGCCCCAGGATCACTGCAGAAAAATAGCTTCTGGCTGACAGGGCATGTAAAATGGACAGTGTCTCAACCAGAGCAATTTCTCTTCCACTGCTCAAAATGCCCTGACATCCTCCCTAGGGGTCTGTCAGGGAGTAAATCACAACCTGCACCATGTCCTCCCTCCACCGTGCAGGACAGAGCATCCTGAAGCTTCTAAACATGCCAGTGGCACAGTCTCCTGGCTGTGGGCAGCAAAACCCTCCCTTGCCTGCCTGCCCTTTTTGTCCCCCCCATGGCTTCCATCCCACTCCCATTCCTGCCCATCCCTACATGGACTAGGTGGCAACAGGAATGATGGCAAAAGCTAGCCAGGGAAGGTCTTAGTGCATCTTTCTTTGGCCTCATGAGGCTTTTTTGTTCCAAAAAGGCTGGACACAGCCCTGGCTGATGGGGTGGGAAGGGAGCTGGAGTCTGACTCAGCCCTTCCTAGCTCCCCCAGTGGGCTGGAGGGAGGCAACAGGGCCAGGCTGGCACTGCATCCAACGGTGCAGTACTGAGACATCTTGGGACAACTTCACAGGCTGGTAAGGGACCCAAGCAGGGAACATGTGTCATTCGGGATGTAATGAAAGAGCTTTAGCTAAAAAAAAAAAAAATAAACCCAGCTTTAAAAAGCAGCATGAGATGGATTCCTTCCAGGATTACTCAAATACCTTGCTTTGGGGGAATATACTTCACTTCTCTTTTAACTTTAATATCACATTAGAGACTCTTTTCTGGGATGGGGGATACTGTATTCTGAATACTTTATTGCCAGATTCTGAGAGCCAGTGAAGTGTGCTGGATAATAGAAATGAATAATGTATCATGCATTCATTGTCTACCAGACTGATTTGTTTACTAATAATTTAGTTTAAAGTACATTATTGTTTTACTACTCACACACTGATTTACTTCCAAACACTGAATGAACAGATATCATTAAACTGGAATATTTTTTAACTCTAAAAATATACTGTTTACAATTTGCTCCTTAGCAAGGCATTTGGTCTGAGCTGCATATATTTGTCTCTAGGATTATGGGTCCAAAGTGATCTTCAAGCTGATTATTTTCCGGGATATTTCAAGACTTTTTGTATCCAGGGTCCATTCCAGACTTCTTGTTACTCAGCTCTTCAGCAAAGCACCTCAGTAAAAACAAGAAGAGTCCCTCATTAGGAGACCTTATGCAAGGTACTTTAACAGAAACCAAGCCTGAGGCTTCGTGATGACTTTTTCCCCTGGACTGACTCTCTTAATCCTGTGAAGAGCATCATGTGCATCGTTCGATAATTCTGCCCGTAGCTTTGCAGCTCAAAACTAGTTACAGGCGGATCCTTTAGCTTATTTTGCAACGTGCAGCATTTTTGTGCTCATGAAATTCAGAAGCAGACTAACTCAATCTTTGAAAGCTTTGTTTCTAGTTAGGCTTTAGTGGAGTGAAGTTCATATGCTGTAGCTGAAGGAAGGGAGTTAGTTTTAGGCCATGCTGCTGATAACTGCTGCACTCGTTTGCAGAAATTTGCACCAAAGCTCAGCTAACCTTGTAGGGATACCGTGAAGGTAGATACCCACTACACACAAGTTCCATTTTCTGCAGGGCCAAGGCTGCTAAATGTATCCCTAATAGTGGCACGTCATTCAACAGTTTTAGGTAATGGGATCTATGAAGACAAATGGACACACTGGGGCTTTTCAGCACAAAGAGGAGGAGACGGAGGAATGGAAGGGTCAGATGCAATAACATTATTTGAAGATGGAAAAGGCTGCTGCCAAAAGAGACTGATTGTTTTCCATGTATGCGGAAGATGAGTCTACTCTGCTGGGTGAAAAACTGGTGGGATGGTTGGGCCCAAAGAGGGGTGGTGAATGGAGTTAAATCCAGTTGGTGGCCAGTCACAAGTGGTGTCCCCCAGGGCTCAGTACTGGGGTCTGTTCTATTTAATATCTTTATCAATGATCTGGATGAGGTGATCAAGGGCATCCTGTTTGCTGACAATAAAAAACTGGGAAGGAGCATAGATATGCATGATAGAGAGGTTCTTCAGAGGGATCTGTACAGGCTGGATTGATGGGCTGAGGCCAATAGCACGAGGTTCAACAAGGCCAAGTGCTGGGGCCTGCACTTGGGTCACAACAACTCCTTGCAATGATCCAGGCTGGAGCAGAGTGGATGGAAAGCTGCTCAGCAAAACAGGACCTGGGAGGGCTGGTCAACAGACAGATGAACATGAGCCAGTGTGTGCCCAAGGCGGCCACCAGCATCCTGGCTTGTGTCAGCACCAGTGTGGCCAGCAGAATTAGGATAGGCATCACCCCTCTGGACTGGTTACTGGGGAGGCTGCCTCTCAAATCCAGGGTTCAGCTTCAGGCCCCTCACTCCCAGAAAGACACTGGGGGGCTGGAGCTTGGCCAGAGAAGGGTAATGGAGCTGGGGAAAGGGATGGAGCACAAGTCTGGTGAAGATCAGCTGAGGGAGCTGGGGTTGTTCAGCCTGCAGCAAAGGAGGCTCAGGGGAGACCTTCTGGCTCTCAACAGCTCCCTGACAGGAGGTTGGAGCCAGGGGGAGTTGGGCTTTGCTCCCAGGTAACAAGCGACAAGAGGAAATGGCCTCAAGTTGTGCCAGGGGAGGTTTAGTTTGGACATGAGGAAAAACCTCTTCACTGAAAAGATTGTCCAGGCCTGGCCGAGGCTGCCTAGGGCAGTGCTGGAGTCCCCATCCCTGGAGGGATTTAAAAGCCACATAGATGTGATGCTGAGGGACATGGTTTAAAGGTGAGATTGGCAGTGTTAGGTTAATGGTTGGACTTGATGATCTTAAAGCTCTTTTCCAACCAAAATGATTCTGTGGTTCTATAGGAGACCAGGCATTTAAAATGAAGTATGAAAATTCACTTCACTCATTAGTAACGGGTTTTTTAAAGAAATTTGTAGGTCGTAGAGCACTGAAGTAAATTGTTTGGTGGAAATGCAGCGTCTGCTTCTTGGGAGGCTGTTAGATGTGGCTGGATCAGCAGCCAGGAGGTGAGATGGGGCTGACCCTACCGGGCTGGTGAAAACCTAGCTCAGCTCTGGACTCATCCATGGGGTTTTTTCCAAGCTTCTGGCTGGTGAACGCAGTGCTGGAATGATGAGGTGCACTGTGTGCACATGCCAACGCCTTCAGAAACCTGGCTTTAAAAAGAAACAAATGTATTCAGTATTATTTATATTTTCGGTACTTACATTTGAGATAGTGAATATGATGCTGGAAGAGAGTTCTGGACAGATTTACTGCTGGGCATGCTCAGCCTCCATCTGCTCTTACCTGAGATCTAAGAGTGGTTTGGAGGAAGAGAAAGGGTCACCCCTGTGCAGTTTGGCTCACCTTCATTCAAAATAAATGAGGTCAAAGGATGTTTGTTCTGGAGGTAGGAAATTACCTCCCACTAGTGTTACATCTGTTGATTTACTACAAAGAAGAAACCGAGGTTTCACAAAAACCTCAGGATTCACTCCCCAGCAAGACTGCTCACAAATCCTCCAAAGAGAAAATCAACACAAGCTGTTGAGCTACAAAGACCCCAAAGCAGGCAACCGGTTTTTATTTTCCTCCACCTTCAGACAGAGAATTTCAAAGCAGGGAAGCATCCTGACATTGCTCTCAGGGATAAGAACTGGAAAAATACTGTACAGTTTATAGGATGAGAAAGAAATTAAACCGCAACATACAAAAAGCCAATATCCCAGTTGCAGGCTCATCCACTAGCTGAAACCAATCTGATTTGTTGGACTCTTTATTCCCAAAGCCTCCTGAGACTTTGGAGTATAAGAAAGAAGTTACCTGGAGAGAAAAGAAAGTTTCCAGCCTGGAGGAGCAAAAGGGAGGTTGTGTTTATTTAAAAATAGAGAGGGGACAATGAAATAGAAGGCAATCTTAGGTGCCTTCAAGCTCTACCAGGAAGATCCTGGAAGATATGGGCAAGTGTTGTCAGAACTTGAATTTTTCTAAAACAGTTCTAAACACCATTGGAGGAGCTGTTCACGATTCCAGTGCTTTAAAAGCTTTGGAACTATTGTTGCTGCAAACGTAAAGGAAGAGCCAGGACAGTCCTTTCCAACTTGCTGACCCTCTTGCTTTGCTCCAAGCAATGGAGGAGAAACCTTCAGCCAAGCTAATAGAGAATGCAAAGGGCTGTGCTGCTTACAAAGCCACAGGGGGTAAAGGAGAGTAAATGTCAGTGGGGACAAGGTGGGCAAGAGGAAGAAGCCTGAAGGAAGCAGAGGAAAGTCACCCAGTTACCCAAAAGGTTGCCTGTAGGCCAGCTTGTATGGAAAAGCACTAAGATAAAAATGCTCCAGGCTATGAAAATTATTTCCTTAATACATCCAGAAAGCAGACTTTCCATATATCACAGCGAAAGAGGGCCGGTTAGTCATCTGTAATTGGCAAGTTTTCATAAATACTTATGCTCCTGGGAGCTGTCATGAATAATCCCTCTGTGCAGAGGAAGGGATTCATGGTCTGCCCTGCAGACATGTGCAATTTTATATGACAAAGTGCTGCAGTTTTCATAGAACGGTCAAAGCCTCAATGAGATTATTCAAGAATTTAGTCACTGTCCTTTGACTCAGAACTGTACTTCTTGAGGCACTGGTGATTTGACCTGAATCACAGCATCGTGTGTGCTGGAGTTCCACAGTCCAACCTGATGCTTGAGCCAGGGCCAGCTCCAAGCATGCTGTTCCAAGCTTAGCCCAGATGAGTTCTGAATGTCTCACATCATCTCGGCACCTCCTGGTTCAGCATTTGATTGCCCCCCCCCCCCCTTTCTATCTAATGAGGATTTCCCTTGTTTCAATTTGTTGATTCTCTCCCTACCACCATGTACCTCTGGGAAGAGCACCCCCTGCATCAGGCCACTGCAGATGCTAATGAGGTCTCAGCATCACCTTCTCTCAGCTCAACAGACCCAACTCACTCATCCTCTCCCTGGATGTCCTGTTCTCTAGCCCAAATCATTTTGGTGGCCTCTGCTGGACTCACTGGACTTACGGAGGGAGCCAAAATACCCCAGCACTGCAGATGGGGTCTCACCAGTGCAGAAAAAGAGCAAGGATCCCCTCCCTTGCCATGCTGGCTGCGCTCTTGCCAGTGCAGCTTTTGCAGGGGCCTGATGTTGGTTCATACTTGACTTGTCTACCAGCAACCCCAAGACTATTTCTACAAAGCTGCCAGTGTATCCAAGGAAAGGATTCTGCTTTTGCTTTTGTTGAACTTTGTACGGTTTCCAAGAGCCCATTTCTCCAGCCTGTCAGCGTCCCTGTAGATAGCAGCCCTCTCCTCCTGCACACCAGCCATTCCCCCCAAATTATGGGGAAGGCACCTCAAAGGTTGTGCTGTCGAGGAGACTGGGTTTATTCTGCAATAGCTACAAGAGTCTTGTTGTATTTCCATACAATTTAAAGTATGAATTAATACGATTATTTTTAATTGGAATTGAAGCAAACTCTACATTCCGTGCTCCAAACTCTGCACAAACCAAAATTTCTGATGCCTGACCTGTTCATGTAGCTAAATCTCTCTTTCCTCATTCCTACTAGAGCTGGTAAAATTAATACATTATTCAGTGATTTAGTCCTTCTGTCCATGATCCAAACCCATTTTCTGCAAATGTATTCATTGCTTCATGTTTGTTGACTTATGTGAAGGACATTCATCAGCCTATATAAAGTATTTTGGAACATTTTGCTTTGTTTGCGAACTGGTTTCTGGGGCGGGGAGGTCATTTGAGTCTCAAAATATTGTTCCCCCCCCACCTGAATCTTTCTAAATGTAGGATTAGTGAATGACAAATGCAGATACGTAATAGCTATGCAATATTGAATAATGAGTAGCCCTGTCTTTCCAGTTCAAGAAATCCTACCTGGCACACAAATACCCTTATTTACTTTTGTTCTGGGCTGAGAAAGAGCTTGTTTCCCAAAGGCTGGTGGAGATATATATCTTGAATTGCCCTTAATGTCTACAGAGGAGAGCTAAGAAGATGGCTCTGTAGGATTGCCCCAAAATCTGTGTCAGTTTGGAACATACCTTCACGAGCAGTGGGGCAGGGCAGAACTGAAGCTCCTTTACTCAGGGCATCACTGAGGCACGCTGAGCTCAGTCCCACCCTGACATGAACCCATCCCGTGCCACTGCCAGGCAGGGTTGAGCCCTAAGGAGGTATGAGCTGTTGTGGTCCACGTGCCTGCATGCAAGGAGCGTTGACAGGACTGGATGCCTTGCTGGGCCTTCTAGGACCTCTATAGACCTATCTTCCTGGTACCCCTGGGGGTACCTGCAGGCTGCTTGGAGCCACTCTCCCAAAGAACGGCTGGATCCCACCTCTGGCAACAAGGAGCACCCAGGTGCCAGAGACCTGCACACCTACAGTCCAGTCCGCTTTGCTAAAGAAATCCCAAGCAATATTCCCCATTAGAGAGCTACTGAAGCGGAAGTAATTTGGCCATGAGTTGTTGCTGGAGGTCTGATCTTCTTCCTGCTTCGGGCTGCGAAGGCTTCTAGGGTGAGAGATTTACAACGTTTTGGAGAGATGGGGTTATCCTTCATGAGACAGGAACGTTGACAAGCTGGGCCTTTTCATCTTCATTCCACTCCTGAAATCCCTCTTGATTCATTACAGTTTGTCCTTCTTGTTGCTGTAATGAAATAAAAATGTTTATGTTGATATATAAAGATAGCAACATTGATTTTCTTTTCTGCAGTAGATTTGATTACTATCAAGCTTCCAAAGCCTTCCCGAGGTCTTTTTTTATTTTATTGCGACACCTTTTCAAACGCACAGCTTTTTCCTAATTGTATTTTCTGCTGAGAGAAGCATGTGGAAGAATTTGAAAAGGATGCAGGTGGAGTTTCACAGGGGCCATTTCAAGGCATTTGAGACGCTCTGGTTTTAGAAAGACGGTTCTTCTCAAATTACTTATTTGCCAAAACTTGAGATGAAATTATAAACAGCAGACTGCAAGCAAAGTAATTTCACATTATTACATCCTCCAGAGTTTAATCTCATATCAGATCCCTGGGGTTTTGGAGGTTTGTTGGTATTTTGACACTGTTTGCATTCCCGTTTCGGTGTATGATACTTGCAGTATGCTTATGAGGAATGGATGAGCAGATGTGGGTTAAACATACAGGTGCCTTAAATATGCTCAAAACCAGGGCCAGCTTTAACGTTTAGACAACATATTTGTCCCTCTGTGTTAAAGCTTCACTAGTCTCCAACCTGAAGTAGTAACTCCAGACTGAAAACCTTGGAGAGTACTGAATCATTTGATATCTACAGCTAAATCTTACACCTCAGTCTAATCAAGGTCCCTTTTACACGCCCTGGTCTGCACTGTATAAGGGGAAAAAGACAGAGACTGAGATTGTGCTATTGAGATACTTCAAATCCTCGAGATGCAAAAAGCACAAGAAACCTTAGTAGTGCTTGTGCTATTCCAAACCGAGGCATGGAAATCACCCAGAGGCTACTGGGACAACGTCTTGCACATCTGGTCTGTTCCAGGTGCTAAGCCAGTCCTGCAGCAAACACTTCCTTGTTAAGTTGCTTGGAGTTATTGATTTACAGAGACAGAATGTTAATTATTATGGAATCCATGAAAAGGCTTGTTGTTTTTTCTTAACGAACAGTGTTCTCCAATTAATCTTGGCTTTGTTATGGATACAGGAAAGATTCTTTGTAACTACCAAAGAAATCGATTTTTCAAGTTTCAATGTGTTTATGTTCAGCACAACTTTACCCATTCCTTCTTGGCTAAAGAAAGGGGATATCGATGAAGTTGGAGCAGACTTTTCCCTGGAGCTGCTCACTTAGTGGTTTAAACATCAGCTTCCCAATAGTGCCTGGAACTATATGTTTGAATAAGGCTTGATGCAAAATGTTTAAGGAACGTGAGTTAAATTTAATTGCTTACTCAGTGAGCTTTCTGGAAAGATCCTGGATGAGCTTTCCCAACCCAGCAGTACAAGAATGCATGACTGAAGGCCAAACAGCTCTCCTGGGTATCCTGTAATCCTTATATGGCCCTGCAGTAGGAATTTCAGGTGCCTGTAACTGAGTTTCTCCTCTGATCCTTTTCCAACAATCAAGCACTGGAAATGCAATCTCAGCAAGCAAGCAGGAGTTGCAGAACTTTTCCATTCAAAGGAAATGTGATTTTTGTTGGTTTTGGAGGGGTTTTTTTTTTTACACATTATTGCTTATCTTTCTGTTAATCTTCGGGCATTTCCTGACTCAAAATTTTAAAAATAGCATTTCAAAAGCCTCCAAAAATTTACTGAAGGAAGCTGATGCTAATACACTGGAAACACAATCAAGCTTTTCTTCAGGTACTGTCTCACTCTGCTTTTGAGGTTGTTGACTTAGGGATTTTCCTGTATCTTTTATGATCTGTGAAATTTTTTTTTTAATTTTTTTTTGTTATTTCTGACTTAAAAGAAATCCAGTTCATTAATTCAGTCTTTTTTTTTTTTTTTTTTTTCCCCTCTACCAGTCAACTCCCTAACTGGGGATGGGGAAGCTGACAAATATCCTGTTCCACCAAGGCAGTCATCTTCTGGCTGGGATGCAGCACCTCACAGGGTTACAGGCTGAAGCCATCCAATCCTGTCACAATAAGTGAAGAAAGATTGGTGGCAACTAAATTTGCTGGCCCCTCTGGCCCTGGGGCTAGTGCACTTGTTTGGGATGTAGCAGGCCTGTAGTAAAGCCTCTTTGGATGTCCTGACAAGGAGCCCAAACCCAAGACTATATAATACTTTGAGGTGTTCCTTTCAAGCCTTGTGAAATTGAACTGAGATGGTCTGTTTAGCACAAACGAATTTTGAAGCAGGGACTTGAATATCTCACAGCCACGTGTAATTGCTGTGGACTGGAAGACAGTTCCTTGCTCCTTCTTTGAGTTGAGTATGGTTCCTCAGCCCTACTGGAGGTATGGTGGAGGAATATGTCTAGAATCAGTTTTTCAGCTATAAGAGGCACAAGGAAGCAATGAGACCCTGAGGCTTCCCACATGTGTGGTGAGTGCCTGGGCTATGGAGGCAAAGCAGCACACCAAGCTGAAGCTTGCAGAAAGTCAGGCACAAAGTCCCCCAGCTGCAGGTCTCGTGGGGTGCAAGCCTAAGGGGATCTCTAAGGAGTCCATGGCCAGTTATGTACATATCTGCTGGCAGGAATTCTAGCATTCCTGATTTTTAGTGGGGTAAATGATAGTGCTTCCCAGATATTTGCATGCCAAGTCCACTGCGGGAGGTGACAATCTAATATTTCCACTCCAGAGCAACAAATACCTGCATGCCCTCCCCCCTCTTACCCTACGTGCACGCACGCATCTTCACTTTGTGCTTCTTCTCCGGCTCCTCCAGGATGCATCTGAATCCTCGATGAAGACTCATTCAGCATTAAACACTTCGTTAGCTGGATTAGCCCGAGGAGGTGCTCGTAATTGCAGTATTGTTAGGGCTGCTTTTCATTTAAAATCAGCCTGTTCGAGATGCTTTCCCAGGCAGGATTCTGTAATTTTCGTAGTAGCGGGCTGGGTGTAAACTCCTTGCTAAGCTGATAGATGCCTTTTTCTATAAAGTCAATTACTGTAGAAAATCCACTCGTGCAAAGGGCATAATGCAATTATTTGGAATTGATTTCTTATAAGCTTATGAATAGACGTTTGGGCAAGTTCAAGTTTGCTGAGAGAGTTTGTAATAATAGCTGTCACATTTTACATTTGCTTCCACTCCAGGGGATTTCAGAGCACTTCACAAACCCTGGACTCGCACCTCCAAAGAGGTTTCACAGCCCCATGCCCACTTGCAGAAATCTGCATTTGATTCCACATTTCACCACAGTCTTCCAGAATAATCCCTCACAAGTCTTCAAAGCCCAGCTGCAAAAATGCATGTTCTTTCTGCAGGGTGGTGAGAGGAGACACATCGTAATGGTTGGCAGAGGTAAGGAGGTGCAAAACAGAGTGGAAGAAGTCCTTTTAGACCAAGATCTCCTCTTAGGATGGAAGTCAACTGCCCTGACTTTTCTTCACCTCAGGTGCTGATTCAGGTGGTCACCTCAGCTGAAGCCCTGTGATAAAACAAGTGGGGTGCCAGGAGAGGATCAATCCTATTGGCATTCCTGTAATGGGAGAGATGTCCCACTGCCACCTGGGAGCCTGCTTCTCTGTGGACTTTAAAGAAACCCAAGAGTGAAGAACGTGGACATAGACTTGCAACTTGTCACAATCTAAAGCTAAAGGACTCCTCCCAACATGCCAGGGAAGCCCCAGCAGTTGATTCAGAACTATGGGCACTTTGATTTTTAGTAGTGGAAGGCAAGTAGTGATGATAACAAGCAGTGAGTGTTTTCAAGAGGACGGAGGAAGAAAGCAAGCAAAAAGATGACAGCTGAGTACAAACCACGGTTCAGTGACACTGATAGTTAAAAATATGACTTATTCCTACTGCTTCATTAATGGCTTTTGGTGCATTTATGAGAAACTTTGTGATCACTTTGAAAGCTCTGAAGTAAGGCAAAGGCAGAACCTTCACTAGGAAATAGGAATGACATATTGCAGGAGCCTTCAACAAGGTTGTCTGTGTTATTACTGGCCTCTCCTGGTCCGTGCAACCTATGTCTAGGAAAGGTTTCCATTAAAAATCTAAATAAAGCTCTGAAGTAAAATTGAGATTTGAATTTCCCATAAAAAAAATATATTCTGCATGTCTGGAAGGAACAAGGAGTCATGTTTTTATTTATTTTTTCCCCTCTTAGGCTAGGTTCCAAGTATGTATACAGACCAGGAAGAGCAGCACCAGCACAGGCACTGTGCTGAAATAAATCCATTTTTCAACCAGCATCCCCTACTGGTCTAGTCTCTTGTTTTCCTTTTTGTCTTACACACACACTTTTTTCCCCCATGAAGTTGCAGTGGACATAAAATAAACCTCCTTAATTTATATTTGCATCAGTTCATACCATCTGAAGAATAGCTTTTGCATTCTAACTAGGTCAGACAACAATTAATAGAGTAGCTAATTGCACCATCAAGCTTCCTTTGCAAGAAGGAGCTTGTAATATTTTCAAAATTGTTTCAGACTTATGGGGATTTTATAATATTTACTGTACAGCACCTCAGAAGTCAGCCTGCTGAAGGGCTAGGCTCCTCTAAAGTTATTGTAATTATGCCCCTGTTTTAAAAGGACTCGAAAAAAACAGGCATTATAAAGAAATATTGACAGATTCAATAGATTCTGTGAGGGGAACTGGGAAATTGCTCAATTAAAGCATGTGTATATTGCAACATTAGGCAATTATTAAATTAACAGATGGCAGAGACTTCTCAGAGATCTGGAAATGGATCCTGGTAGTGTGCAAGTGATAAAGTCCTGATGCTGCAGCACGAATCTGAATACCCCTCTCACTCACTGGCACGTGAGGATTCAAGGGAGGAAACTGAAGCCTTGATCTCACAGTAGCCATAACAAAGTAACTCACACAGTCATAAAAACATCTCTGCACTTCCTCCACTCCCCCAGTTAATAGTAAATCAGACCCCAAAAGGTGATCTTCCTTATTCCCCAGCCAGCAGAAAATCTGCCAGAGGAAAAATAATGGGGGCAGATAGGGGAACCAAAGGCGGCTAACTCACAACCTAGGATAACATCTCACCTCTTTGCCCACAGTCTCAGAGGCTGGGAACGCTCAACCGAGACACAGGAAAGCCCAAATCCATCTCCCTCCTGCCCTGGAGGTATCCCTGGGACATTCTGCACCTCCTGCTTGGTTGCTGTCTGAACCTCCACAACAAACTGCTCCAAAGCACAATGTGGAAGTGAACACTTTACATCCTTCTTCCTTATATTAAATTTCCACAAAGACTGTAATGCTGGTGAACAATCCCATCCTCTGTACAGCTCTAAGTCTGCTAAGCAGCTCTATATCCCTGCTGAGAGAAGTGGGTTAAAACCTCCTGGGAAGGGATGGTTGGAAGAGCCCTGTGAGAGGTGAGACTGTCCCCATCCCTGCTCTGGACATGGAAGAGCTTGAGTGTGATTTTGACCCGTGGCTGAGCCCTGTTCCCTCCAGAAAAGGGGCTCTTCACTCCTCGCCGCTGGCATTTTTCTCAGCTGCAAGGATTTTTTTTTAGGTCATTCTTAAATCCAAGAGCAAAAGCTTGAGAAAGTCTCATTAGCCTGGGGGTAAGAACAGTCACTTGGGAAGGGGGACTGCTTCAGGGAACAGTTAATTGTTTATATGAAGTTTCACAGCATTGAAAGAGAGAGATTTACCATCCAGGCTGTTTCCTTGGAGGGCCAATGGTCACAGCACTTTCCTGGGCAGATGACTGATCCATTAAATCCCCTCCAGCAGAATGAAAATTCAGATGACACCAATTTCTTGAGTAGCCTGTAACCCCAGGCCTCCATTTTCAGCATGAAAAGTTTTGCATTAAATGGAAAACTATGCATCGAACCACACAAAGAGTTCAAGATTTGCATTTTGTGGAAGATGGAGAGCACAGTCTTGCTTCAGCTCTCCAAAGTTCAACAGTTAATTGAGAAAGTTTTGGTTTAGCTGTCACATGGACAAATAAATCCATCCTTCACACCATTATAGGAATTACCTCCTTTTCAGATTTACCAAAACTGGAACCCTGGAGTCAAAACAAATCCAAAGACCTGTTTCATTATTCTGGACCTTTTGGTATCTAATAATTTCCAACAGTATAAAATACAGGTGAAATTTTCAATTTTTGCAACTGTTTTTTCTTCCCTGCTGGCAAGAACTTCCCCAGATGACAATGAGGAACATGTCATTTACCTGCAGCAATCATTTGAGAATTACACAAGCAATGAGTGGTCATTGGGTTTTGTACCCATGGTCTGATGGTCATCAAAAGTAGCCTGGAAAGAAAGGATAACTTTCAGAAGTATTTCACACAGGTAACAAGAAGAATTCGGATGTATCTGAAATGCACAAGGGGATGCATCTTGGTAGGGAATGGAACCTGCTACTTGACAGAAGAACAGCTGAGCTTCAGGATACCACAGACTGTCAGAGAAAATTCTTTTAACACCAGTGTTGAGAATAGAGCAGACCCAAGAAGAGAAACAAATGGTAGACATATATTTTAAGACAAGGCACAGCTTGGCTTAGAATTCAGAACTGTTTCACTCTTTCAGACAAGGACTGGGGATATAATATCTGTGAAGAACCGTATGGAAAACAAAGACACTTTGGAGATTTAGGAGCCAAAGTCCTGCTTTCAGCAGTGACGCAGAAACACAGTCATGGCAAGCGCCAGATTCTCGAAGGTATTTGGGGGTTTAGAGGTACAAGGTAAACTCAGGTTAGTCAGATGCATAGTAGTCCGGGAAAATGATCTTTCTTTTAATCCCGATGCCATAGGTCTGAAAGGGTACAGCTACAGGTCAGAGATTTCAACCTGTGATCCAAGAGCTGGGGTGGGGGGAGGGTGTGCAAGGGGAATACGGGCCAGTTCCAAGGAGTCCGTAAGAACTGACCTAGGAAAGGACTTTCACCCACAATGTGGCTCAAATCCTCAGCATTGATTTCCAAAAGGTTCGCATCTCTATCCAAAGCAAAAGCAGAATCCACAGGTTGAAGATGCTTGAAAACTTCTGGTCCAGACCATTTGGAAGACTAATATTGCAGCAAGAAGGGCAAAACAACCTTAATGATTCTATTCTCCAAAGAAATCATTTATGCTTACAGAGAAAGTAAAAATTGAATTGGGCATTATGAAAAATTCTCTGTGTAGCTGCAACTATAACCTAGATAATTCATTTAGGCTAAATATATGGTTGTAATTGAAAATCCAAATAAGGTATGCATATGCATTGATCCATATGATTTAAATCAAGCTATAAAACATCAACATTATCCAGCAAAAGCTGCTGAAGAAATGGCAGCCAAGCAGAATATGAAATTCCAGGGAGACCATTGCGCTGGCTGGGAGGAGGACTTAATTGATTTTGACAAAGAAACCTATTTGCTGTTTAATTGATTCCTACTCTAAATTCACAGTGCTTTCAGACCTAGCAGAGAGAAGCAGCAGCATAGTGATTACCCCAAGCAAATTACAGCTGGCTGGGTCCAGAATACTTCAGGTCCTTGTTATTCTCTATTTACCAAATTACTACTGTGCATTTTCAGAGAAACATTAAAGTCTACTCATATAAGCACACAAATCTCCCCAAGAGTTATGAGATGATTGAAAGAGCTGTTCAGACCACCAGAAAGACCTCAGGTGAAGCACTAAGGATCCTCACTTTACATCCAAAGGTATTCATGCTCTTCTGCAACTCCCTTAGGTTAGTGGGAGCAGTATTTGCCAGGTAGCAGGAAGGAGGGGGTCACAAATTGTTCCACTGCTGTCAAACCAGTTTGGAAAATCCCATGAAAGTGGTGGATGATCCTTCTCAGCTTTGAGAGATGTCTGTGCCATGCTTTTCCAGGAGCTACCACAACCAGTCTGACCTCCAGTCCATCTTCCCTGCTCCTCAAGAGAAGCCATTCACAGAATCACAGAATTACTGAAGCTGGAAAAGACCTCTGAGATCAAGTTCAGCCTGTGACCTAAGACCACCACATCAGCTAGACAATGGCCCTAAGTGCCACATCCAGCCTTTCTTTAAACACATCCAGGGACAGTGACACCACCACCTCTCTGGGCAGTCCATTCCAACGTGTAATTCAGCAGCCTCATGAGTCCTGGGAGCAGAACCATGTCCAGGGACAGCTGTGTAATGTGAAGTTAATGTTGAAGCCTACAGGACTGATGTGTTTAGCAGGTCTCTGATACTTTCCAGGGAACCTTATAGGCATCACTGAGCCTTCACGTCAGTCAATGAATGAGAATGATCTTCTTCCCATCTTAAAACAGAGAAGTGAACCCTGCAAGTCAAGTGCTCCCTCATGCAAGTTTCCTTTCAGACTGTGGTAGTAGGGAGTTACACAACAAAGTCAGTGGAAATAGGAAGAGGACCTCAGGAACTGAGTACAGAAAGTCACCAAGCCACCCATGTTCTGCTACAAGTATTTATGTAGCCACACCCTGGTGTGACCTAGAAGTGGTAGGTATAAGACCATGCTTTGCTCTCGCTGCTCCAGGACCACTCTCCACCAAGATAAGGAAGGCACAGTCAGGCACCGACTCTGCTACAGACCTGTCAGCACAGCTCACACGGCCTTTCAGGAGGGTCCTGTGCTGGGCCTGTGACCACTCCAGGAGTGGTTGCTCTGGGAGCAAGGAGGATGGTTGATTGATCCTCCTGAACTCAGCACTGGAAGCACAAATGAGAGCCCACAAGGCATCATCTCACTGTTGTTTAAGCCACTGTTTCCCCAGTGCCTCCCTAACAATGACCGATGGACTCATGGTAAAGATTTTTCAATTTGAAAAATCCATTCTCATTTCAGAAATCATCTTCCTCGGAGCTCATCCATTTGTCATACGTTGCAAGGCAGAGCTGGGGCTGCAGTCGGCACTGCCAACACGCTCCTCTTCAACGAGAGGCAAAGGTCTGTGGAAAGCCAGGGTAGAAAGCATGGCAGTTACAGCCTGGACAACGAAGAGTAAATCCTTGACTTTGTTTCAAAATAATTAAAGATTCTTGAAAGCATTAAGAGGCAGGTTGAAACTTAAGAAAATACTACCACAGTTACCAATACTTCAGGACAGGTCTTATTCTTTCAGCGTTTAGATGCTTCTTCTTCCCCCTCTCCTGCTGAAAGGAGTCTTGCATGGAGGTCACCCAGGAGTGGAAGAGGCAGCCTGTGAAGATGTCCAGATGTGTGGCTCCACATTGGGGCCATCCTCACAGATGCTGCAGAGACAGAAGTGGCAAGGAATACAACAGCTTGAGGACCTGACCCCAAAACTGCATCAGGAGGCGGGGCTTTTCCAGAAGAGCTTTCTGTAACCCCTGGGAAACACGGAAACCTCCTCCAGCTCCACCAGTTCTGGGAACACGGATGACAAATGACAACTACCCAGCTTGCCCTTTTGCAAGCTCTCCACTGATTAAAAGCAAGATGCTGAGAAATCACTCATCACACCTGTGGCCTGAGGGACCACATGAGGTGGCTGAACAATTTCAACCTTTCAGATGATGGTCTCCACCCTGGAGGCTCCCCTTGGAATTCTTTTTTCCCCACAGATGAGACTGCTGGGGGCACCTAACTAGAAAGTGAGCCTCCGATCTGATGCAAACAAAGAAGCAGCCTGAGAATTTCCTTCCTGCTTCCCACAGAGCACTCCCAAATCAAACAGTCTACAGTCAGGTATAAAAGCACAAAGAGAAACATGGCTTTTCTGTGAGCTTCACCAAGGTGCAGCTCCAGCAGCATTCCTCACAAATTCCAGAGAAAGCAGAAGGGGAAAAAAAATAAGCTGTTAGATCTGTTTTCTCACATAAATACTCTTGGATATGATTGTAAGAGTTTCCCAAGGCTCGGTGAGATCCCACTAG
>WTSP01013952.1:0-45922 GCA_025331215.1 Actenoides lindsayi
AGACACTGCCTGTGAGAACAGGCTGCTAACTTCAGACAGTGCAGTTAGTTAGAAGAACTGAGCTGAAAAGTAAAATCCCTGAACAGAATTAGTTTTGTTCTCACTCAAATCAGGACACCAGGGAAACTCATTGACTTCTACAGGTGACACATCGATAACAAACAAATAATACTGTTGCTATCTAACCAGGGTCAGGTGTCTGCTCAGTGTATATACCATGTGCTGGCACACTCAGAGGGCAGAAAATGGCACATCTGGGTTCAAGCACAGGCCAAAAAGGAAACAAAACTCCTTTTAGGATGTGTTCTTTTCCCTAAGGATTTGGAAAACAGACAATTTTCTGGGCTGTGAAATTATGACAACAGTCCAGGAATTCCTGCTGGGTTTGGGTTTCCCTCTGAAGACTACTGTTAAGCAACTTGCCAGAAGCTGCTCTCCTTCTCTCTTCCCCCTCCCTTTTTTCCCCTTTCATATTTTTTTGAGACAGTTTTGCATTTGTGATCATTCCTGATGCTTGCTCATTTGACAGCATGGAAACCCACTGGTACCAGCTGGACAGTTCCCTGCAGTGGATCGTGTACAGGAAGCAGGTGAATTCCACGGTACCCCTGAGACCCATCTCCAAGTCCCAGACACTAGTGGAGAAGTCCTGCTTTGAATGTTTGGGGTTTTGCAAGGACTGCCTGCCAGGTGGCAAACAGGTTTCCTCCATAGTCCTCTAGTGTTGGCCAACCCTTGGAGTGTCACTGATACTCTGAGGGGAGCTTCTGAATGTCACCTGTAAGCACAGTTCTCTGTCCTAGGAGCAGCTTTTTTGCCTGTACACATACCCACACATCCATTGCATATACATTATAGAATTTGGGCGGATGGCAGACAATGTCATGACTCACTGGAAAGCTGAAAAAGTTGTGTCCAGAAAGCTGCTTCTCTAAAGTATAATGCAGCACTACTTTGTTTGCTAAATGTTATGCTAAACTTTTACACAGATCCTATAAAGAGCATTAAAAGGCAATTGCCTTTAACAGACACTGTCAATACTTTCATTTCTGTAGCCTTCAACCTAGACTGCAGCCATTGTGACATTTGCCCAGGTGGAGAAGGTGTTCCAGGAGATCACGAAGGCACTCTGAAATGCTGACTTCATTCACAGAAATATGATAAAACTTTAAAGGTAGGACACTTACTTTTTTTATGATTTATTTAATACATGTGAAGTGCTGCTAAATCTGTAATGCAAGTTCTTTCCTGAATATGCCTCATGTAGCTCCATAACCCACAGAACTGTCTGTCTTAGCCAGAGGGAACACACATCTTTAAAAGTATTTGATAGAAAATTAATTGTGTAAATTGGGGAAGTAAGGGAAGTGCTGTTTTTGTCTGACTGGGACATATATAGAATTTCCCATTCTTTAACTTCGTGATATAATTGTTGGAGCTGTTGGAGACCTATACAGCTGTAAGATTAGAAAAATTAAGTCATAGTATTCAGCACAGAGGAAAAAATGGAAAAGTATTAGGAGGATAGTTTGAGAATCATGTAGTTCATGGTGCACGTGGCACCATGAGCAAGGGAGGAGTTGTGAAACAGGAAGCACTAAGGAGAAGACCTGGATTTGCTGAGGCTGTGTAGGAGGAGAGCTGCATGACAGACAGCCTGTGATTGTCCATCACCCTTGGTGGCTGCTCAACTGTGGTGCTGTTTGCCGAGAAGGACATTGTTTGGGAGACAGATACATGTGAACCAAAAGGATGGGGTGATATTCAAAGAAAAAGAGATGACCTAAACTGTGTGTAGGTACTATTTTAAAGGGCTCACATGCATTTTTGAGGAGTGGGATTGTGACAGCTCAAAACCTGTTATGTGATAGGATCAAAAGAGGAGCATTCCGGGAGGACAAGAGGATGTGTTGGAGAGTTCTGCTGCAGTTCAGGTGAGAGCAGCACTGGACAAAATGACCTCACAGTGTGAGAATAACACCGAGAAGGTGGCCACAGGTGAAGCATTGCATGGCTGTGTTAGCAATTTTTCATATTTGCTTCTATGTAAGAATGGCTGAATAGGGATATGCCAAAGCGTGCCAGCCTGGCTCCTGAACCCAGCAGCAGCAGACTGGATCCCTGGAGAAGAGGATGAGGAGGGGCACCGGGTAGTGATACATCCCTCGCTGCCATTGATGTGCAGCTCAGGGAATTCCTAAGCCTGAGATAACATACGTGTCTTTAATGGCCCTCGATGGATTTTTATACTCCTGTGGATTTGTTCAGTCTTTCTTGAACTGCTGCAGATTTCTAGTGCCCACATCATGCTGCGGTGGTGGGATGGGGCAGGACCATGCATTTCTTGAATAGCTGCTCTACTTCTGCCTGTCTTTGTGTTTTCTTTGAAGACATGGTCCAGAGAAGTATGAGCAGGGAGTGGAACATCTCCCTTATGAAGAAAGGCTGAGGGAGCTGGGTCTCTTCGGCTTGGAGGAGACTGAGGGGTGACCTCATTAATGTTTATAAATATGTAAAAGGAGAGTGTCAGGAGGATGAAGCCAGGCTCTTCTCTGTTATGTCCAATGATAGGACAAGGGGCAACTTGTGCAAGCTGGAACATAGAAGATTGCACGTAAACACAAGGAGAAACTTTTTCATGGTGAGGATCGCAGAGCACTGGAACAGGCTGCCCAGAATGGTTGTGGAGTCTCCTTATCTGGAGATATTCAAAACCCACCTGCACGCGTTCCTGTCTGACCTAATCTAGGTGATCCTGCTCTGGCAGGAGGGTTGAACTAGATGGTCTTTCAAGGTCTCTTCTGACCCCTAACGTTCTGTGATTCTGTGATGCTGAGGACAATAGAAAGTTACCAGTGTCCAAACAATGAGTCTGGTGGAGGCAGGACCCAGCTGGAGGAGAGGTATGAGGTGCTCAGTTCTCACATGCCATGTCCCTAGCTGATGGTACCAATCCAGCTTTGGGGTTCTGCTGGGGAGAGGGCTGCAGTAGCTTGGAGAAGTGAGGTCCCCAGGTCTGTTTTTGCCACTCCAGCAATGGGATAGGTCTGACTCTCTTCGAGCCCCTGGGAAGGTTTGTTGCCCACTGAAGGCCCTGGGCACAGTATTGGGATTGCCCCTGGGATGCTGTGTACTTGCAGCATGCAGGGGGTCATGGGGCGCTGAGTTGTGTGTTTCACCATATCTTGGCCACTCTGTCACAAGGTGATGTGATTCAGGTGTCCAGCCACACACATTGTGCTGTTTACTGTCTCTCTCCTCCTTCGTCATAAGCACCATGAAGAACAATTTTGCTTTCTGGGCCTCTTGAGGTGAGGACAGGCAGAATTGGAAGTGTCCTCTCACATGTGAACTGCCTAGGCTGGTGATAGGAAGGCTGCAATATCTGCACTGACAGGAGGAGGTGAATGCAGAGGTTGGAAGGGGTGAAAACAGAGGTTTCTGATTTCCATAGCTGCCAGGCACTTAGTTACTTTTTCCTTCCACCTCTACATCTTTCCTCTTGGTCTGTCACATTCTGGTGCTCACCCATGATCAATGTGGAAAACAGCTGGTACTGGCTGGATGACTTTAACCAGCAGCAGGGATACAGAGAGGCAATTAGCACCTCTCCCTTCCCTGCCCATATGCTGGCCCCACCTAGGGGGCTGTAATTTCTTTTGCCCTTCATAAGCAGTGCCTTTCACATGCCTTGGGTATGGTAGACATGCATTTTGGTGTATTCAGCAGCATCTCATAATTCCACTTATATCACTGACGTCAAGGTCTGAGTGCTGTTTAATTCTTGGCCAAACCAGAGCCTTTCAAAATTGCTTTAATCTGAACAATTTTTATTCTGTGTGCATGTGTCTGTGAGGAAAGTCCTCTTTCTTTTGGAAATCACAGAATCATTTAGATTGGGAAAGACCTTTGGGATCATCGAGTCCAACCATTAGCCCTACTCTACAAGTTCACCCCTAGACCATACCCCCCAACACCACATCTAAGTGATACTTAAACACATCCAGGGATGGTGACTCAACCACCTCCCTGGGAAGGTTATTCCGATATCTCACCACTCTTTCTGTGAAAAACTTTTTCCTAGTGTCTAGTCTAAACCTACCTTGTTTCAGCTTGAGACCATTCCCTCTGGTTCTGTCACTAATTACCTGAGAGAAGAGACCAGCACCAACATCTCGACAATGCCCTTTCAGGTAGTTGTAGAGAGTGATGAGGTCTCCCCTCATCCTCCTCTTCCTCAAACTAAACAGATCCATCTCCTTCAAACAGTCCTCATATGTACTATTCAATATATTCATCAACTACTTGGATGAGGGAATAGAGTGCGCTGTCAGCAAGTTTGCTAATGACACAAAACTGGGAGGAGTGGCTGACATACCAGCAGGCTGTGCTGCCATTCAGTGAGACTTGGACAGGCTGGAGAGTTGGGTGAGGAGAATTTTAATGAAATATAACAAGGGCAAGTGTAGAATCTTGCATCTGGGCAAGAACAACCCCAGGTACCAGTATAAGTTGGGGACTGATCTGTTGGAGAGCAGCACAGGGGAAAGGGAGCTGGGGATCCTGGTGGACTGCAGGATGACCATGAATCAGCAATGTGCCCTTGTGGCCAAGAAGGCCAATGGCATCCTGGGGTGTATTAGAAGGGGTGTGGTTAGTAGGTTGAGAGAGATCCTCCTCCCCATCTACTCTGCCATGGTGAGGCCACATCTGGAATATTGTGTCCACTTCTGGGCCCCTCAGCTCAAGAAGGACAGGGAACTGCTTGAGAGAGTCCGGCACAGAGCCACAAAGATGATTAAGGGACTGGAACATCTCCCTTATGAGGAAAGGCTGAGGGAGCTGGGTCTCTTCAGCTTGGAGGAGACCAAGGGGTGACCTCGTTAAAGTTTATAAATGTGTAAATGGTGAGTGTCAGGAGGATGGAGCCAGGCTCTTCTCAATCTCAACCAATGAGAGGACAAGGGGCAATGGGTGCAAGCTGGAACATAGGAGGTTCCACGTAAATATGAGAAAAAACTTCTTCCCAGTGACAGTAATGGAACACTGGAACAGGCTGCCCAGAGAGGTTGTGGGATCTCTTTCTCTGTAGACGTTCGAAACCCGCCTGGATGCATTCCTGTATGACCTGAGCTAGATGATCCTGCTCCAGCAGGGGGATTGGACTAGATGATCTTCTGAGGTCCCTTCCAATCCCTAACATTCTGTGATTCTGTGATTCTCCTCCTTTTTCCAGTCTCCAAACCACTGTGTTGCCACTGTAACATCTACACAGGCGGAGAAGGCATTTCAGGCTGGCCAGAAAGGCACTGTCCAGTTTCAAGTAGGTTCTTGGCAGTATGAGTTCAACTTTGAAGGTGAAATACCCGCTTGCTGGGTTGTCTAATGCAGGTGGAATGCGGCTGGTGCTGCAATGCAGCATGTCCTGGAAGAGGGCTTGCAGACAGGGGGAGAAGAGGGGTGATGAGTTCGTTGTGGATTGTAATCAGTCAGTGCTACAGTGGCTTGAAGGGGAGGGTGGGAAGAAGGGGCTCCTCCACTGAGCAGGTACAAGATCACATGCAGGTGTTGGTGCGAGGAAGGATACAGCCCCAGCCTAAGAAGAGGGCAAGAGAAGAGGTGTGAGCTGTGAGGGTGGATTTGGGACCCTTCTGAGCATGACTGCACTATGGGATGGGGTGCAGGACCCATCCTACGCCAGGTGTCTTGATCTCTAAGGCAAAGAAAAGAAGTGCTCTTTGAAATGGAGCAAAACCAGGTGACGATCTGTTCTTCAGCTGTCAGATACGTCTTTAGATGTGTGCAGTCATTGTGATAGACATTGAAAATGGAAACTGCACAGAATAAAAGGGAAAAAACCCCAACCAAACAAAAAACTAGGAGTACTCCAAAAAGAGGGTTACCCAGCCTTTCATGTTTGTGAGCCAGGTGGAGGAGGTTCTCACGGCATGCTGCGAGACCGCCCCTTTTCTCACTGCCGACAGCCCCCTGATGCCACAATCGGCGTTTCTCATCCTGCGGGCCCGCGTGTTCTCTGCCAGGCCGCGCTGCTGAGGGGCCTCCACACGCCCGCGGCGAGGGGGAGCTGCGGGTGCCCCGGGGGCGGGGTGCGACGGGGGTGCCGCAGCCTTCTGCTGCCGGGGCCCTAGGTGGCGGTGCCCGTCCAGCTCTGGGGACCTGCCGGGAGTGTGTGTAGTGTGTGTGTGTCCGTGTGCGTGTCCCGCTCCGGCGGGGCAGCCCGCGGAGGGCCAGCCTGGCTGCGGGGGGAGGGCTGGCCGGGCGCGGGGAGCTGCAGGCTGCTGCGGGGCAGGGCGGTGTAGGAGCGTGCGGGACTGAGGGGCGGTGGGAGAGCTGAGGGTGGTCGCGGTGAGATGCGGGGCCGAGGGAGAACTGGGAGGTATCTTGCGAGTCCGGGGTAGGCATTAGCAGCCCGTAGGAACTGCTGGGTCCTGTTCTTGAGCATCTGCACCACAACCAGGTCGGTTTACACTCCTCAAAAAAGTGACGGTTGAATCGCTGCTACTGAGCAGTAAACGTAGCAGGATTGACTAACAGCAGAAGAGCCGGAGGAGGATGTGCAAGTCAGGGAGTGCTGCAGAGCACACCGATGGGCTGCAGACTTATTGCACAGGCTTTGGGGATTGCCAGAAACCTTTTTTATTGTCCAAGGTCATCTTTCTGCACTATCTGTCAATCACTGGCGCCCGGTCCATGGGCAGGATGGGAAGCCACTGGTATTGGCCGGATTGGCACAACCATTGGGCTGAACTGGGGAAGCAGGTGAGCATCTCTCTTTCACGCCCAGCACCCTATTCCAGTCACTCCCTTCCTGCTGTGACCTTCCTCTGAAGTGTAGGAAAGGCTGTCATATAGCAGGACAATAGGTACATCCAGCTTCAGAGCCCATCACTGAATGACAGAGGTGACCAAAGCTCAAGGCAGGCATGTGGTGCCTCCCAATACGTTGTCTCCACCTCTAGCAGTTTTTGGTCTGGGTTCTCCTGCATCAGAGTTGATATCTGTATATATAACCCTGGATGTGTTCTTTTTTCAGAAATTATTCCATCACTTTTTAAATTTGTATGAACTTTTAGTATCCACAACATCTTGTGGTGAATGTTCCTACAGCTGAACTGAATGTTGCTGGAAGGGGACTCCCCTTTTCCTTGCTTTGAACTTAGCACTTGCTAGCTTTATTTAGTAAAAGCGATGCAGATATTCTCCCAGTGCTTTCTTGATCACCTCTGACACTTCTGTCATTTGTGCTGGTTTTCCTCAATGGTCCCAGGAAATCCAGCTCTGAAAGCAGGCTGCCTTTACAGGTGGCTGGGAAATTTGTTGAAAACTCATTTTAATTTGAAAGTTCTGTGTGTGTGAGAAGAGTTCACTGTCTGCATACTTCTGTTGAAAAACAAATGCATGAAAACCATATGTTTCTCCCATCAAAGCCCTTGGGAGTCATCCCCATCTATAAGCTGACTTAGAAATAACTCTGGAGCCTGGAATTGCAGTTCCTCCTTGCAGGGAGTGGCTGTTCCTCCCACCCAGGGCAGTCAGAGGAAGGTGAAGGGCTGTGGGGAGTGAGGTGGGTGTCACTGTGCAAGTGTGATGAAGGGAGGTGACATGCACAGGTAATTAGACTGCACTGTAGCCACCGGGGATCCTCAGTAGAGCACACAGGGAGAAGAGATGGACAGGAGAGAGACCCTCTGATCTGCAGTGGTGTGGGGACTGTCAAAGACAACAGAGAGCTCCTACCGTAGTTCAGAGGTGAGTCCCTGACCTGAGTGGTTCATATCACTGACTTTTCCCCATGAGTCACACAGGAGCTAAATCTAACTCTGTGAAGTGTGCAACATCACTGCTGCCTGAACGCTGTTGCTAACAAATATCCCCCTCCTTTGTAGCAACCAGAGCAAGGTGCTGCCCCTGTAACTTCTGCAGATGTGGAGCTGTGGTTTCAAACTCGTCAGAGCACTTTAGAATTTCCAGCTGGTTGACAGAAATATAAGATAGATCTCAGGTAAAAGATCTGTGTGCTTACCTCTTGACTTACTTATGGGGGGAACTAATTGTCATGCAGCTTCTTTTCCAAAAGATCATTGAAAATCCTTTTCTGCTTGGATGTGAGAGCAATGAGGGAACATCTCATGGAGTACAAGCAGCCTCTCTTAGCACAGTAAGAAGGGGAAGGGTGTAAAACATAAAATAGAGAAAATGGAGGCAGTCAGACTAATCAAAACTGGGGGTGGTTCTGGTCTGAACAGAGACACTTTAGAGCAGTGTTATATCATGCTGAGCTAAGGCTGTAAATAGGGGAACCTTTTTATGTATTTATAATTGGGAAATCAAGGGCTGAAATAAGGATTCAGGTATGTTGAAGGGTATGATAGTGATTAATTCATTGCAGATATGTTGTTGTAGGAGGTTGTTGCAGGTATTGTAATTTGACTTTCTATGTGCATCCAGTTTACCATGGTGCACAGAGAGCATGGTATGCTGGTGACTCTGCTTTTCCTTGGCTGCGAATATGCCATACATCCAGGGACATCCCAAACAGAGCTCACCCTCTCAAACTGCTGTGGCCATTGCCTTGGGGGAGAGGAAGAAGGAGAAGAAAGGCCAGGAGCACCACAGCTTAAGCTAATTGTGAATGGTATTTGGGTTTCTATGGTATGTATACACTCTGTGCGAGCATCAAAAGAAATCCTGTGCAGTGACGGTTCTCATGGTATATCATATTTGAAGGAGGCTGTAGGCTGTGGAAAGCTGCCTTGGTTAAAATGTTTAAAATTCTTATGCCTAGAGGAGGTGGTGTGCATTGCCATAGTGTATCTTCCAAATTAGTCTGAGGGACCAAGAGGTAGGTAGGTCCTCTTCTCCTGTCTGGGGCTGGAAAGAGAGAATGGTTTCTATGGTGACCTTCAACAGCTGGAAAAAGAGATGTTTGTCTAAGATTTTACAGGGAGAGTGAGCTGTAAGCAGGACAGAGAATTAGCACTCCGATTGTGGTCAAGCATCATCTCAGTGCTCCTTCTGGGTTTTATCTTCTCATAGCTCCACTCCATTACTGTGCTCCCGTAAGTGAATGTGCAGAATCTTTATCCTTCCATCTTCCCTAGTGATGAAGCTGAGTCTGAGCCACCCAACACAATCCAAGCACGTCACTGCATGGGAGATAGTGAATCTGGTGTTCACCACAGAGGCTACCAGACTCTTAAGGCGTCTGCATGCAGCAGACTCTGAGCTTCCTCAGCCTCTGAGGCATTGTCCTTTGCTGAGCTACTGCCCAGTGTGGGCAGTGAAGGCTACCAGGTTGTGGGGAGCGGCAGGAATTACCCCGAGCATCTCTGGCCAACAGCAAAACTGTGAGAGCACCTGGGATGGGAAGCTCAATAGAAGGCACTGCGTCACACTGATGGAAAGCAGAGGAGATATAGCATGAGTAAGGCATAGTCTAGATCCCTTGAGAAGGGCTCATAGTTCAGTGAGGCCTGGTTTTGTGATAGAGATCACACTGCTAGAAACGGAACAAAATGTTTGCTGGGTGTGACCATGCTTGGACCACTTGGAGTGAGGCACAAGCAAAAAGATGTTCATGAACCTTCCCAAAACTCTTGCTTTTGCCCTGTGCTATCACCATGAGGTCAGAGAGGAGAGGGTCTCTTCCAACACCTCAAGAGGATATAGTGCTGGTTGAAAGCCAGATCGACAATGGTCTAAGTCTTGGTGGCTTTGGAGAGGGAATATAGGCAAAGGAAGAAGAGGTAAAATCAGGTGATGATGATAATCAGCTCCTCAAGCAGCTGCTACAGCCTAAAATGTCTGCACAGATCCCTTTTTATTGACAGCAAAATGCCTGGAGCAGAAATTGCAGGGAGCAGAGGAGGGGCTGCGTGCAGGAGCAGCACTAGAGAGGCTAATCCCACTCTATTGCACAATGACATCTGCTCTCCCGGGCGGCATTTTCAGATGGCGAAAACCTTCTTTCTCATTCATGTTGCATTTGTCCTTTCTTTCAAGAAACAGTCCAGAGAAATCTAAATCCTCAGACTGTGATAAAAATTTGCAGAAGTTCTAGCGGTGCAACAAGTGGCAATAGGAAACAGAACAAGAAAAGGTGTAGGATGTTCTGCTCGTTATTTTCCTGCCTGTGTAAAATAATGTCTGTTTCTTGAGTCCTCTCCTGCTTCGGGATGACTCATTTATCTGCTGATGTAGGCTTCGTGCAGGTAGGCTGGGTGGTGGGTTTGACTGTGTTGGCAGGCTGTCACTCTGGCAGACATGCTGCAAGGGGACTGAACTGAGGAGAAATCCCAGCAGCCTGGAGACTGCCAAGGCAGTTTCCCGCTTTGTGCTGATGAGAAGTTACATGGCTGGGGGTGTTCAAATAAATCTGATGGAGATAGGAAAACTCTACCATAATGGGGCTTCTAGGATGGTGTTTTACATTTTTCTGTCAAGGCAATGGTGACAATGGTGAAACAGCAGGTCTGGCTCAGGCGTACATCACCATATAGCCTAGGGAAAACATACTTTTGGTTTGCCACATAGCCTGCTAGTGAGCTGGGGAGCTCAGAGAATAAGGCTGACGTCATGATTTGTGAATGCTGTAATCTGAGGAAGGAGGAAGAGTGGGCCTAGAAGAGTGGAGACATCAATTAGGGGAAATTTATGCAGTGTTGTTGAAACAGGGGTGGGTAGAATCTTGCAGCAGTCAGGGGAAATTAGAGGAAAAGGAAAGAAAGTGAATGTCCTGGTTGGAGCAAAAGGTGGATGTTGATAATCTGACACAGTTTTGGTGAGCTTTTCCTTTTCTGATTCCTCTCCATGTTGAATTGCATGGTCCTGCCATGCAACTCAGGAAAAGAGTAGTTTTAATAACTAATTAGAGTCTCCATGGGTATTGTGTGACCTGTCTGTGCCACTGCATTATTTATTTATTTATAGCTTACTGCCAGAAAGGCCAATATGGGCTGGTGGGGTGGTATGGAGAGGTAATGCAGAGAATGTCCTTGAAGAGCTGTTTGTACTTTCTTTGGACAGGACTAAGTTACGGTATTATTAGCCATGTTTATAAGCATGTAGCCAAGCAAGGAAGAAAAGATAACACTTTGCTGGAGGCATTAAGAATGTGACCAGCATGTTGAGGGAGGCTTGCCTTCCCCTCTACTTCAAGCTAGTGAGGCCACATCTGGAGTATTGTGTACAGTTATGTGCTACCCAGTTCATGAGAGGCAAGGAACTACTGGAGAGAGTTCAGTGAAGGCCTACAAAGATCATTAGGGGACTGAAGCACCTCTCTTAAAGGGAAGGCTGAGAGACCTGGGGCTGTTGAGCCTGGAGAAGACTGAGAGGGGATCTTATCGATGTTTATAAATATCTAAAAGGCAGGTGTCAAGAGGATGCAGCCAGTCTCTTTTCAGTGATATTCAGCCATAGGAAAAGGGGCAGGAGGCACAAACCAGAATACAGAGAGTTCCACCTAAACATAAGGAAAAAGTTCTTTACTTTGAGGGTGACAGGGCACTGGAACAGGCTGCCCAGAGAGGTTGTGGAGTCTCCTTCTCCAGAGACTTTCAAAACCCACCTGGAATGCATTCCTGTGCAACCTGCTCTAGGTGATCCTGCTTTAGCAGGGGGGGTGGACCAGATGATCCCCAGAGGTCCGTTCCAACTCCTACCTTTCTGTGATTGTGTGATGCATCTTGCTGCAGAGCATCACCACGACATACGTGAACATTCTCTACTTGCAGCTTGCATTGGTAAGAGAGAAGAGTTTACATAGAATGTATAAAGACAGGAGGTTTTCTGAGGCAGTCCCTGAAACATGACTAGGTGACTGTCTAGTGGAAATCCTTTGAGTTTTTTAATTTTAGTCAAACTTGTTTGAAACATGCAATTAGATGCTGTTCACGTACGTCATGTTTTGTTCAGACTGGGGCTGTTCAGCAATGCCTGAAATAGGATATGAGGTATATATCTGTTCACATCTGCTCACTGCTTTGGGAAAAGTTATAGTCTCTAATGGCTTGCATCAAGCAAATCTAAAATACAAGCCTGAGTCCAGGAACTGAATTTTTTTAGTTTTCAGCTTGCAAACATGTCACTCCAAAATGTACAGCTAAAAGAGGGACAAGGATGGCTGTGCAGAAGAGCTTTGCAGGGGATGAAAGACTGTCCATTCACATCATGGCATTGTATATGTAAATGGCCAGTGCACAAAAATTCTGGTTTATCCATTGTGTTTTTGTTTTGACCTAGATGACAGCTGATGATCTATAGGTTGAGCCTCAGTGCTCCCTATTCACAGTACCATTTCTGCTTCAGAACTCTGTCACGCTCTAGAATTTCAAATCAAAGTATGCATGTTAGGGTGACCGTCAGCTCATTTAGTACTGCTATAATGAAATTTAGGTCTTGTGTGTTTTTGAAACATCAGGCAGGGTGATTACAAACAAAGCTGCTTTGATAACTTCCTACAGAAACATCAGGACTTGTCTATAAAGTTGAGTTACTGCACAAGAAAGATAAGTGTGCACTTGACATATAACAATGATTTCACCTTCTCTTTTCTGTCTGGACACCTGTTTTGAAGGCCCAGTTGTCTTTGCACAGGTTTGCTTTAGCTTGCTTAGGACTACAGCTGTTCTGCGGGCAGAGGAAATGTGCTCCACAGAGCAATAGCTCCTTTGTATTATAGACAAGCTCTCAGAGTAGGAGCTTAGAGCACAATGTGACAGGAGTCTGAGTGAGGGAAGGACCATGAGTAACTGAGAGAGGGCTCTTAAAAATCCCAGGCCAGGAGATTGCAACCACAGTGAGTGGTGGCTGTGTCCTTTGGGAGGGACTGGGAAGGTGTAACCAAAGGCGCTGCAACACATTGGTCTGTGTTGCATTAACTTTTTTTCCAGCAAGTAGAAGTCAGCCGTGTTGACAGCAAATACAGGGAAACTGAGAACCTATTTCAGCAGACAATGAAGGATTACAGCATCCACAGGCTCCGGAGGACTTGGAGCCCAACGCTTTGGCAGCATTTCCAGTTGTTTGTATCCGCTTTACTTCATTCCCCTGGTGGCAGTGGAGCCATTCAGATAATGACTGGGCCCCCATCCCATCCCCCCAATGCGTGGGTGGTTCCCCCTTGGCAAAAGGCAAACTGCCTCCCTCTCCATACAGCCCCATATCCCAGCCCTCATGGGCTCAGGGGCATTCCTCAGGAGTGGACTGCTCTGATTCTCTGATTTATGGTGCAAAAATAACCAAATCCAAAAATGGGAGGTGGGATAACAAAATGGCTGGGGCCCAGTGGAATTAGACCTAGGATTTGTAAGAAATTTATGTTTTGATTAGGAAAACCCAGCAATTAAAAAAAACCAAACATAATAAAGATGGTTTTTATAAACCCAGAGTTTAGATTTGGGGTGCATACAGATCTTGTTTTGTAAGCCTGGCTTTGAGTAAGCCATTTTGAAAATTATGAGATTCTTTGAGCTTTTTTAGGAAAAAAGCAACAAACCCAGGCATTCTAAGCTCAAGTTGTACATCCCTCCCTGTTGGTAGAACAACACAATTTGGGGCAATGTTTTCTTTACTGTTTGGCTTCTCACACCTGCAGTGTTCTCATTCAAAATGGAGAAAGCCAGAGTTTTATGTTTTTCATGAAATCTGAGAGGTTGATTAACCACAGGCAGAGTAGTGGGTGGATTGTTTCACCCAGGATATGGGAGACCTACATTCAATCCTGTACTTGAACTGAACCTTAGGCACCCTGTTCTGGGTGCCTATCATTTCACAAATGGAGCACTGCATAGGACCACTTTGGCTTGAGTGTAGTAACCACAGATGCCAGATCAGGTCTGAAATTTTCCAAGCTAAAAAACAGCACCAAACATGAATGTTTCGGGTGGGGGACAAGGCGGGTAAATAAAAAAAAATAATTTTAAAAAATGGTCCCAGTTGGAATTAGCATTTTCCACAAATTAAAAAAAAAAAAAAATTAGTCAAAACTCTGCTGGTGGAGTGGGCTCTTTGTTTTGTAGGTGTAATGTATAGAATTTTGCCCATGTCCTTGTGTCAATCCTGGTCATGACTGACCAAAGCAGGTTTGATTTAAAGACCAGTGACGGGATGGATGTAACTGGTTAAATGAATTTTACTCCTTTGATAGAGGAACTAAAAATGTTTCAACACATCTAAATAAGTGACTGCTTCAGTTCTTCTCTGAGAACAGATATACTGAATTTCTAGAAAATGTGGTATGCTTATGGACTAGTGTTTTATCAGAAAAATTGAGACATGAGAGCAAAACTTAGAGTATTAATTTGACTGAGAATTAGAGTTTATCGCTTCAGAAGGACCATGAGAGAGCACTGTTTGGCATGTGATCTGTTGTCTTTAACCCTATTTGCTGTATATATCAGAAACTCATTTTTCTTGGTTTGGTTCTCTCTCATCAAGACAGTGGTATATTTCAGAAATAATTCGTGTTGTAGTAGCAAAGTTTCTTTTAAAAATATCTTAAGTGCAGTGGGATTTTTTGCATTTGTGATGACACAGGGATTCCTCAGCTCCAGCTCAAAGTTGCCTTGTTTCTTCTTCTGGTTTTGCAGGGAAGAAGGTCTAAGACCCTTAGGATGGAGGGCAGTGAAAGAAAAAGCATGACTGGGAAAGACCACCTGACACACACATTAGTTATCTTGGCCTTCCTCATACTGATATGAATGGAAAAGGAGAAAATTCTTTTTTAAAGGCCAGCTAAGGATCAAGCCCCCTCTTCAGCCATCAGTTCCAGCCATCTAGCTCAGTATTTCAGTGTCAGGCCATAGTCTGCTGAGATTAGATCTAACACCACAAAAGGAAGAGATTGGTTTTCCTTTTTCGCCTGCCACATACCCTCTTTCTCTGTAAGGATTTTTACAAAGGCAGTGCTGGACAGAGAGTAGCTGTGTGCACTGGCACACCTGCCTTCTCATGGCATGAGGAAACCGCCACCAGCCAGATGATTTCAGGTGGAAGGCTTTGTCCTGACAAGTGAGAAAGCAAGGCTTGAGTCAAAGAAAAAGGATCTTACCTCAGCTTCTTTGCCTCTTCTGACTTTGAACACTACTGCCTCTGGTTTGGCCAGGCACGCAGATTTACTGGGGAAATCAAGGTAATGATCCAGTGTGTGTCGTGTGTGTGCTTCATCATGTGCTGGGACAAAGCTCAAATGGCTATGCCATTTTTTTTATTCCATCTTCCATATTTATTTGGATCTGGCTGGGACTTGGGCGGAGAAGGCAGCTGATCCATAAACATAAGAAATCCTTGTGCATGGGTGTATATACATATGCTAAACCTCTGATATGTTTCTCTATAGGCAGAAGGAGCACACGGAAAAGAGAAGCCCAGAGCAGGAGGTGGATGAGTGGTTCCTGTTCCACAGGATGAGTCTATCTCAGATGCCTACTATCTGTGAGAAGAATTTTGCCTGGGGGAATCTGTAGGACTCAGGGGTCAATGTATGGAAAAGGCACAAGTACAGGAGCTGGATCTACATCAAAATTCTTGGGGTGTTTCTAGAGTGCAGGGAACAGCACAACACAAGCTGTGCTTCCTACTCTGTGGGCCTGATTCTACCTCCTTCCACCTTTTGTAACCAGTAAAGCAACAACAAGTGGTGAAAGCCGCTAAATCAGCCCCATCTGTTGATGCTTTAAAATAAACTCATGTGGAAACACCTGGCAAGGATGTGTTTGGAGTTACCTGGGGTAGGAAAGAGAAGAAGGTGCTTGTTGAGGAGTTGGCTGCTAAAGTGCCAATAGCAAATGTTTGTTACTTTGGTTAATGTATTTTCTTACCCATGGCTTTTTCTGGTCCCTAGGAAGCCGCTTTGCCACAGATGTGCTATTCTCATCAATACTGTCCATCCAGCACAGACCACCACAGCATGTTTGCAGCTCAAGTTCCTGTTGGAGACTTTGTTCAGGAAAACCAAGGCTGCCTTTGCCCTCCAACTAGACCTGTGATTTCAAAAAGACTCTTGGACAGCTGTGTAGTTAATTGAAAAAGTCCTTCCACCTCTGTCATCTTTGAGAAGCACCAGATCTACCAGCCTGTGTCTTGGAGTATACACATTCACCCCTATACAGATGATGGCAGAGGTAACAATATCTTGCCTGAAAATAATACCTTAAGGATTGAATTTTTTGAACTCTGTGTTGCACATAAGAACCTCATAGCTGATGTTCAGCTATACTGCAGCTCTGTTTCAGTTACAGGAGTGAAACTACCAGTATGGTAACTGATGGAATGACTGGGTCCTCTATGAGAGTTGTTTTCCTCCTAAACAGGCTGGTGTCAGTTAAATCATCATAAATAATATAACCATGACAATGTGATGATGATTTGGATGCAAGTGCAATGTAGATTTAAATGTGCATTATAATTAATTTATAAAACTAATTGCTTCCATGTAAAATATGGTATATAAGTAGATGTTGTTTAGGACATACTTGCGGAAATGAATACAGAAAATGGGGGAAATGGAGTATAAAAAGCATGTTTGAGGGGTGACTCTTTGGAGTTGTTTTTCCATGGAGTGAAGATCATCAGCATCTTGTCAGGGTAAGAAAAGTAGACAATGGGCTCTGAGCTGTTTTTGTCCTGTGGTTTGGCTGCTTTGAGTTTTGTGGCAAGAAAAGGCTTTTAGATCATATCCTAAAGGACTGTTACATCATGTTCCCTAATTTCTTTGCTGGTCCCATCTGATTATCTTGCAATAAGAGTCCAAACGGCTCCAATTCAGACAGAAAAAGAAAATATTCCTGGATAACAAAGAAACAAACCACTCATTGGTCTTCTTCAGTCTTCCTTGAGCATTGATCATGTGCTGAAGCCAAGTAGACAACACAATGAACATCTAGTAAAGTGACCCATCTTCACATAACCCCTCTGAGAGAATGGGTAGATGCCACAGGCTATACTGCAGTCTAGTCATACCACAAATCAAAACAACAGTGATTTCCTGCTCTTCTAGAAAGAGCTAAGTTGTTATTTTGAGCTGTCTGTGCCCTCCTGGACTGCAGGCTGGACTGGGATCTCATTTTAAGGGGATTACACAACCTCCCTCCAAAAACTTGAAGGACAAGTGTGAAAAGTTCCTTGGATTCACACTAGGATATTGTAATGGATTTCTACTGGGTGTTGCCACATAGGTCTGTAGCAGCCTCCTGTCTGCCTTGCCCTCCCCTGCTGAGGGCAGCTCCAGCACGGTTGAATGCTAAACTGGAGCTGGACTGGGAGCAGAGTGATGGTATCATTGCAGGCAGCTATTGCTCAGTTTGCACTCTTGGTGAGGGAAGAGCAAGCTCTCCTATGCTTTTCTGAGGTTTGTTTAGAAGCAGTTCCCTTAGCTCTGGCCTGGTGCCAGCCCATACACTCAGGTATCTCCTGTGAGCAGCCCTGGCCTCTGTGGGTCTAGGAGCACTTCAGTGGGCCCATAAAGGGGTCAGGGGTGCAGGGCACCATGGTTGCTTTGAGTCATCTCGTCTTTGATAGGGATGTTGTCTCCTACCCTTTTACAGAGTTGGGTTTAGGGCCATAACACTGGAAACACCTGAGTGCTGGTGGCCTCAGCCCAGCTGGCCACTGAGAAACACTGTGATGAGGAGTCCTGCAGCCTCTGTTGGTGGGAAACCCTGGGGGTATAGGAAACTGAGCTATAAAACATCCCTGGATCCCCATAACTAATGCTGGGGACGTGGTTTGCTTTGTTCCCTGATCGCCTCACTGTCAGGACTTCCCGCCTTACTTTTCTATGTCAGCTTTGCCCATCCCTGTGACACCCTGTCCTTGCTCTGTCCCCACTGGTTTTAGGTCAAGAGGAGCAAGGATATTGCAGCTACTGAAGTTAGAACCCCAGTGCACTGAGATACAAACAGCATAGAATTCTGTGGTGAGCTGAATAGCAGCGCACCACAACTTCCCACCAGGTCTGTAGAGCCAGAGCTTGCAGCAGTGACCAGCAAGGTGAAGGAGCATTGTGAGGAGTGGCTGCTGGCACAGCTGCCCCCCCTTCTCATGCTGCACACTGAAGCTAGTGGGGGCTGCTTTGAACTGTGCACAGGCTGCTGCCTGGCACTTCTCTGGGCAATTGAGAAGTGCTCAGCAGTGTGTGCTCTGACTGGGGTGGACAGGGGATTGTTTTGCTATCTCAGCTTTCAGCTGATGTCCATAGGAAATCCCCGATGTAAATTAGCCCCTGGGCTGAACTGTTGCCTTTGGTTTATTTCCACTTTCTTACTCTTCTAGGGGATTTAATCAGAAACTGAAGGGTTTTCTTAAGCAATCTTGTGAGCTAAGCAGGAGCTTTGTGGGCCTCTGGATGTGGATCTTGCTAACCGTGGCTAAGCACAGGGCTTTTGGTGAAAGCAGGAGGTAAAGGATGCATTTGAAGGGTTGAGATTTACTAGACAACACTTCCAGTTGATGATAAGACTGTACTTTTAACTCTGTCCAATAATCAGCATGCCAAATCCACGTCTGTTCTTGCTCCCCTAAACTGCCTGTCCTAGATGTTTTTGGGGTTGGCTGGGATGTAGGTGCTTTTTGTTGCAAGTTGTAACAAACCTCATATTCCTACCCCTAAAATGTTCCTGTCTGTTTGGATAGTGCACATTTCACCTCTGAATAACGATCTGAGGACCGTATTTTACTGAATCACTAGTTTCCGATTCAGGGCTGGAGGTGCATGTGTGGGTGTCTGAGCTGGACTCTCGCCATTACGGTGTGGAAATATTTCCTCCATGATACAGAATAGTCTCAAAGGTTTCAAATTATCTACTTTCTGTGATTGACTGCACACATCCACAGGAATCTGCTGCTCTGTGTTTTATGGAAGCCACGTTTCAGATTCCCAGTTGAACAAAACAGCTCTGCATCTACAGGCTTGTAACAGAGCAAACGCTGTTAGTTAACTCACATACAGTCAAACAGCTCATTTCCTTCCTGCTCAGTTGTTAAACCTTGTAGCTAAAAATCCATCCATATCATTTCATGTTTTGTTGAACGTGAGGAGGGCAAAATGTTTTGCTTAAAACTTTTTATAGTTTTGAATGCTTTAGGATTTCTTTTCTAACAAAGTGCTGGAGAACTGAAAGTCATACCTTGCTGTTCGCTGTGCACCTTCCTCACTCTCTGGCAAGCTTTCACGTGACAGGTACCACACCTTTAGAGGACACTGCCCCTTCACATGCTCAAGTCCAAAAGAGCACTATTATAACTTTACTCATATGTTGATCCCTTTATTGTATGATAAGGGGAAACAGTGTCTTTTGTCCATTGATGTGCAGAAGGAAATGAAGGAGATGGACTCTGACTGGTACCAAGGAATAGCTACTGGCCATAGACGGCACAGCTGGCTGCAGTGTATTTACTGGAAGAGGATTTGGTGTCTGCCAAGTAGATAAGCTTATTGTCTAGCCATGGGAAAGCCCCATGAGGGCTAAATAAGTAAATAATTACTTTTTTACCCACCCCATAAATAAACTCACCGTGTCCCTGTACAGTGAGATGAGATGAGAATGATAAGTGTAGCTGTTTTCACTGCAGGGCATTTATAACTCTCATGGGAAATAATGACTTTTGGTTCCTGCAGGTCTAGATGAGGTTCATAGGAAATGTACCTGTTTAGTGTTGGTACTGGTATAGTGTTCTGGCTGTAGGAAGCAATGGTTAATTAGTGCTGAATCAGAAGAGGACTGTAGAAGGGCTGCTGGCAGTCATGTCATTCTCTTGTGTGTCAATGTCTGCTCTCTCTGCTTGGACCAAGATTTCCCATTTGTATTAACTCTTGGGATGAGATTGTCCAAGGGGTTGCTTTCTTGCACAAAACTGTGCAATGAGGCTTCTAACACAATCACAGAAAAAATAGCAACTCTAACATATCTTTCCTTAGGAATTGGCTCATTACAATGGGATAGGAGGATTTTCTCTGTAAGTGAAAAGTGTTTGAAGAAAATGCTGCTGAAAGGCATGTTAAGAACTGGCTACTACATCAATGTGGAGGACAGGATGATAGCTTTTCCCTGGAAAAGGATCAGGTCTCTGTGCAGGTGACTCTCAGATATCATATGGAAAGGGGGGACAGGATTATTTAAGGAAGGATGAAAACAAAAGTTCATTTGGGTTTTGAGTTAGGAACCTGAGGAGGATCTGGGCCTGAGTGCAAGGCTAGGGCTGCAGCTCTGCTCAGGTACTGGTTTGGAGAGACAAATTGTACACACTAAGGCAGGCCATGTTCCTGGGGGTTGCAGAGTGCTCATGGCAGGAAATGTGGCAGAGTTCTTTTTTTACCCTAATCAGTGACTCACATAATGAATCTCTTGACTATGCTCTTTCCTCAGCCTTACAAGGTTGCATTAGTTTCTGCAGAGCAGTACAGCTCCCTTAGGTGGGATGCCAGTCTGCCTGTCTGCAGGCATTTGATGGCTTGAAAATGAGGAAAAGATTGTTTTGCAACTGATTATTAAGCACTAGATCTGGTTTTGTAACTGTTTCGGTGACAGCAGACCGCTTTATTGCAGTTATATCCCTTCTTTCATTGTAATTTGTGCCTTGTCTTTGGCCTCGAAACAACAGAAGTCAGTGCCAACCCAGCGCTGTGAGCACCCACTGCCTTCCAGTCAGGTCACACACCCAGCAGCTCAGCTTACCCCTGTTGCCTTAAACACTGCTGACAGTGGCTTAAGCTACAAACCCCAATATGTTCAGCCTACTGCTAGCTATGGGAAGAATCATTGCAGACAGACCATCACAGGCCCCTGTAAATCAAAAGAACATTGTCTTTTACAAACTGGTACACAAAGCATTAACCTCCAATGTAGACAACTGTCAGATCATTTAGGACCTTCAAATCCACCTTTCGCTCAAAACGTCAAGGCTGGGAAAAACTATTAACATGATGACCAGGAAAGGCCTATGTCAATACCTAAACACCATCTCCCAAGTCTATTCAGTCCCAGTGATATAAATGCATCACATTCACATCCTCAGATGAGGAAAACATGATTCAGGGACAGTCAGCTGGCAGCCAAAAGCAAAGGCTGCCAACACGTGATGGCCAAATGTCAGTGAAAAGGAAGATCTTCATGAGGGAAACTAACGCTGGATCCTGAAGCTGTGGGCACAGATGCACCTCCCCAGTCAGAGAGGCAGCAGTAAATGCCACCACCTTCCTCTGGCTGGTGGCAGCAGGACCTGGGCCAGGGTGCCAGAGGACAAGAAAACAGGGGCCACAGGTCACCCATGAAGGCAGGACTTTGTGGGTAGCTGACTGTTCTTTGGTGACACTCCTGCGTTTGGCTCTGCAGCTGTGGTGTCATGAGGAGGGTCCAGGTGACTGCGGCTTGAGCTTGGCACATGTATAGGGAGAGACACTAAGAATCTCCTTGACTGCTGCTCTCTGTGAGAAAAGCAGTAGTGCCTGGAGCTGGCTGTATGCTCCGACCAGAACAAGTGTTAAATTTGTGGCTACTAAAATGGCCAAGGAGAGTTCAGATGCTGCCCCCAGGAGCAGAGGCTGATGAGCTAGCGTGGCAGACTTCTTGCAGTGCCAGGCTGCCAGCTGGGTAGGTAAAGGATGTTGTGAAATGTATGGACAACACAACCAAAACTGGATCATGGTTTTATTAATTAGGCATAAAATGGCAGAAGGCCTGATTTTCAGCATTAAACAAATTTTTGTTTTAAAGAAAAACCTTTGGGACAGTGGCTGCGGGATATCCTGACCATATGCCATCTGCACAGCTAGAGCTGGGATTGTACCATGGGTCTCATATTGCAGTGTCACTTCTCTGTCAACAAGTATACCTTGGGAGTTAAAAAAATACCTTAAAACAATTTAAATTCCCTTTCAAAACCTTATGGGGGGGGAAGGTACATAAGGAACCAGAAAGCAAGGTAGGAGGAGGAAAAAAACCCAGTGGTTTTCCCATAGATTTCAGAATTCACTTTTCATTCTTCACATTATCTTAATTTCTTTTTGTAAAACACACCTCAAACTAAAGCCACACAACAATTCTCCAATCATCTGCTACAATGAGGGGGCAGCCAGAGCAAGCTTAAGGTAAGTTAAAATTATCCTTTTCCAATTTAATTGTGATTCATTATCAAATCTCTGTTGCTTAAAACAGAATTTACAGCTCCACTCCATCTTTTTGTCTTAGAGCGAGTTAAGCATTCAGGGTGAAATTAAGCTCCACTGATTGAGTTTTGTACTTTGCACTAAACCAGCATTCAAATCCATGAACATTATACAGGAAGGAGCAACACTAAAGCCCCTCAAAATTGCCAGCAGGTTAGAAAGCTGACTCAAATGTTGGATTTGTGACAGAAAACTGACTCAGGTGAAATTGCTAAGTGTCAAAGTCTTTGTCAGGATGCCACTTGCAGGAACAATACCAATTAGATGTGCTACCTTGTGTGCATTACTCAACTTCTCATTTGCCAGTATTAAAATACAGGTGTTAAGATGGCCATCACTGATACTACCAGTGCAGAAGGTTCTTTGAAGATAAAGAGTGGGCCTGCAAAATTTAAATTAAACAGCAACAGATTTTAGATTTTAAATAACCCTCCTTAGCTTTCAGGAAACCAGAAATCAAGTTTTTTAAACCCTAAATTGAAAAGAAAAAAGTTTTCTTGAATCAGACAGAAGCATTTATTTGCATCATGCCTTGACACTTGGTATTTTCATCTGGTCCCTTTCAAAGGTTCTTGGAGACAGTAACTATCTGAATGTGAGCAGGACTCTGAGGACCAAGGTACATGAAGCACATTCATTAATATGTCATTGTGGCTGTTTTATACAAGTTCGCTTTGCCATCAGATGACTGTTTCTCAAGTGGACCTATTGTAATCAGAGGACGAAACGCCACCTATTTCTCATGAGGTGCAGGGACTATAAAGACAAGCACCTAAGATAAGTTAAGCAAGATAATTTAAATGTCAGTATTTAGACTCTGGAAAATGAATCTCCTTCAAATGCACCAGACTCCTTCAAAACATCAAATATACCAAAGCGCTTTAGTACTTTGAAGTGAACCCTCAGTCTCTACTGTTGTTCAGATCAGTTCATTGTTCAAAAATCTTTAAATGTTCCCTGGAGCAGAGGCTGGGATTCAATTGCCCATTGTACAGGAAGAAGTGCAGAGTCTATATAAGTCTCAAATCCCTTTACTGTACCTGGGATCTACCTATGCTTAGTTTTCTTTGGTACATACATTTCATTTTCTTTCTTCTCCCATTGGTTCCAATAAGCCTCTCTGTTCTTAGTGTGAATTTCCTCTGTACCTTGTTTCTTTCTTGTATAGGTTAAAAATATGTCATCTTTACACAACTTTTACTACCTTGGTGTTATCAGAATGAAAGGGAAGGATATTTAAACACACTAATTCTACTTTTTTTTTTTCAAATGGCATTTGAACATATTGCAAAAATACTGCAATTTATTAAATTAACTATTAATTAGTTCTAAACAAGTTTTTTTTTTTTTTATAAATTCTGCAACTACTGTAGTTTCATAGTAGCACACAGAAACATGTGAAATTCTTTAACCCTGACAGGACAAAATACCTTTTAGCTGAAGAAATTGATCATTCAGGTTTTGGATTTTTTTTCTGTTCTTGTAACCAAGTGTTTAACAACATGCAGACCTTAATAAATGACAACCTCACACATCTGTCCTTAAATGGCAGCAATTCCATCTGTAAATAAAATTGTTTGTGTTCCCCTGCATTGGGCCATGAGTTCACAATGCACAGGCTGGGCGAGCAGATGACAGCACACAGAAAGACTCCTATTTCTTGAGACTGAGGATTACCATCTGGTTTTCTTCTCCTGCTACAAACTGAGCCCTAATAATAGCAGAAGGGGGGGGGTGTGCGCTCAAAACACAGAAACAACACAATGTCCTTTCTCCAGCTGAGCCAGTCTTTTCATATATTTTTTTAACAGTATCTTAAAAATACTCAATTTCTTTTAAGAGAATGTATGTTTTTTGCCTAGTTAATTGCTCTTATTTTGCAAAGTTGAGAACAAGTCCTATGGCTTAGGTCACACTCATCTGGATCTTATTTACTAACGCTCCTGCAAACAAATCACTGAGTGCCCCCTTACTGAATGAATTAATTAATGAGAATTCCCAGTTCACTATACATTTACTGAGCTTATGGCTATGTTTGCTTTGGATTTCTCAATGTGGGCAAGCCTCCCAAAAGTGATACTGATGACCTGAATTCTTCTGTGTGCTATTGAAATGGTGCTTTGGACACTTTACCTGCCATCTGTTTCAGCTGCTTAGCTTTTAGCCAAAAGAAACCTGAGCATTTTTGATTTACAGTTTCATTAGTGAAAAGTGGTATTTACTAGCATTTTACATTTCTGTGTGAATGAACCTGAGTGTGAATACATGATAACTTAAGATAAATCTTGAGATAAGGGGATAAGATAAAACACAGAGGGTAACTTATTTGCTTTAAACCTAGATGGGATGAATGATAGCCTAACGTGAGTAAGGGGACTGTGACATTTGCTTAGCCTGGTTTTGGAAATGGGAAGTTTCTGCTTACAGCTTGGGATTGTGAAAAGTGTGTTTTCCACCCAAGGTCCTCCCTTTGCTCCTTCATAGAATCATAGAATTGTCAGGGTTGGAAGGGACCCTAAAGATCATCTAGTTCCAACCCCCCTGCCATGGGCAGGGGCACCTCCCACTAGAGTAGGTTGCTCAGAGTCCCATCCAGCCTGGTCTTAAAAACTTCCAAGGTTGGGGCTTCCACCACCTCCCTGGGCAACCTGTTCCAGTGTCTCACCATCCTCATGGTGAAGAAATTCTTCCTTATGTCTAACCTGAATCGACCCATCTCTAGTTTTAATCCATTCCCTCTAGTCCTATCACTGCCCGACAACCTAAAAAGTCCCTCCCCAGCTTTCTTGTAGGCCCCCTTCAGATACTGGAAGGCCACAATAAGGTCTCCCCGGAGCCTTCTCTTTTCTAGACTGAACATCTTTTCCAGAGAATGCTGGGAGAAAAAATTTGCATTTGTAACTGTGGAATGGCTCTCGCAATGCAGCCACATCAGCTAATTTTCTTGGTCAGAGGCTGAGACCGATCCATGCCTCCCTTTCACAGTGAAGCAGGACCTCTCTTTGCCACCATGCCTGTTCATAGCAGTCTAGTGGTAGTAACAGGTTTCCTGGAGAAAGCTCAGTGGTTCCAGCAAGGCTGTCCAGGTGAAACCAAGGCTGCCCACCCGTAAGGGTATGACGCCATATGGCAGATGGACCTTGACTCTCATGTCTGCCAGGGACAACGAATGCAACAGCCACATTACGGGAGATCTCTGGGCCAGAATTTAGTGTGGAAAACAAACAAAAAAAGACTGAGCCACCGTCAGACAACCCTCTGCCTTGCTTTAGGCACACTTCAAGGGAAACTCCCTAGCGGCAAGGGTCAGTTGTGCATTAGCCCCTCCCCAGGTCACCTTCCTAGGAAATGCACCCCAAATGCTTCCTGCTGGACCCCAGGGCTGTTCTCACTGCCTGCAGGCAAGCAACTTCTCTGACTAGGGAGCTTTGAGGAAGGCTGGTTGTTCCTATACATTGTTGTATGGTCTGTACCCCTGATGTGTGTATCAGCAGCCAGAAAACACTCCCCGTGGTCCTTCCTTCTGTACAAGTCACTCACTGCCTGCCCAGCGTCTCTGCAGGCAGAGGTTTGTATCTTGGAAACAGAAGAGAGCACACCGATTTTTTGCAATTATTGTTGTCTGGTTTGTCTTACTCTTCTTTTTCTGCAAGACACACTTGCAGAAGAAGAAGAGTAAGACAAACCAGACAGCAATAATTGCAAAATAGCCCTGCTCTGAAGTCAGGCAAACTGCCAGAAAGCTCTTATTAGGAAAAAAAAAAAAAAAGGCAGAGAAAAGAGAGATAGGAAAAAAAAAAGGTGCTGGAGATTCAGCTCTGCCGCATGAACAGCTTCCTTACTAAGACAGAATCAGTGCATACAGGCACAAGCTGCTTTTTCTCAGCAGACTTTAGAAATCAAATGCGTGCCACCCATTCAGTGTTAGCATCATTGTTGTCACACTGTCCAGCAGCACCACCCAATAGTGCAAGCTTGAAATATGGCGTTGTGGGAGATCTGGTTTGGGTCATTAATTCAACTTCCCAGGTTCTGTCCTCCCACGCAGGACAAAAGGAAATGTTATCAGAAGGTGGTGCCTGCTGGAGCACAGGGTGCCCTATGGCCAGCAGGACCTTGTCTCCACCAAACGTCTCCACACCCTCCGAACAGAAAACTCAATGTTCTGTATTCTTATGGCTTGGAACAAGCAAATATTTCATCACAAGCTGTACATTTCTAAACTGATCGGTCTTGCACAACATCACTATGCATTCAGGCAGTTCACTCTAATTATAACATTTTGCATCTGCTTCTATTAAGGCGCTGAAGTTTCTAGTATGTTTTCTTGAGTTGTTTTATTTTTAAACAAATTGTTTTGGTGTCTGGCTGTCAACAGCCCTACTCTTCATTTTACGTGTTTTATACACAATCATTTTCTGCAGAGTGTCCTGATACTGCAGCTCAGCTTCAAACTTGAACTCACAGAAATCCTTTGAGAGGCTGTCAATTAGGCTTGCAGGTCATCTGCAATTTCATTTTTTTCCCCCAAACTCATGGCATTTGTTCTCAAATAACACAATTTAAGCCCTCACAAAAGCACGACAACTGTTAGGGGTCTTCTAAGAGGTTTTCTCAGTGTGCCCAAGAGCCCTTCAGCCTCAGCCAGAAGCAGGCTGGTACGTGTGGGTGAGATGTTTGACTCCTTGGAGTCAGCTGGTATCACCCAATCCATCACTGACCCCAGCAGCAGCAGAGCCTGCCAGTTCTGGGTGATGCTCCGGATAACCTGGTTAACATATAACCTCAGCCAGTGTTAGGCTTGACATTATCAGTAGCTCAAAGTAGAGAACATAAACAATGAGGTGGATTGGAGTTAAAAATCACTGGGCAGTGCAGGGTTTAGCATTTGATCACTTCAGTTCTTGACACAGTGTGAAAACCCAAACAAGTAGTTTATTTGGAGTAAAATAATGAAAGACCAAAGAAAAGACAGAATATGAGTACAGTAGTTTAAAAATTTGTATTCTTTATAAGTTTATTTTTATAATTCCAAATTAAATGTGTTTTCTATTAAATGTTTCAGTCATTTTTTAAAATAACAGTGTCAGAATCTAATGGACAAAGTGTTGCCTAATATATCTCTGTGACAATATCTATTGAAAACAATCTACTGCAAATTTTCTGATATTAATGTTCATAGATAGCATCCTGGTTTCTTTCTTTCTGTGGATCATCATCACATTTTATTAAGCATGATTTTGTTATTTCTAGTGGATTTTTTTCTCTCTAAGTTGTGCCAATAATGATTTAAGATGGTGCTACATCGATTGTACATGGCCAAAAACCTGAGCCGGCTGGCATACGTTAACAGTGATGTGCAGTAACTCGGGTATTAAATATATGAGGATGCTTGTATGCTCCTTCATTCTTCTGTTGGTATTTAACAACATTCAAGACAGCAATTAAATAATTAGATATATGTTAATATTTGCTTGGTATTATCTTCCTGAAGAAACATACCTGGGCAGTATCTGTTTGTTCAAAACTCACAGATCTAAATATCTGAGGTGGAAAAATGGAAGTTTGTGTGTCTGAAACACTGAAGTTCTCTCACTTTGCTATGTGTGACAGCCTCACTGCTGACAATAACAGTTGTTTGGCAGTAGCCAGCACTCTAAGCATTAAGGCATAAGCAAACCACCAGTATTGTATACTGTATTTAGTAATTTTCAGTCCCAAGCAGGACACAGGCATCTCAATTTTAAGACTTAGAATCAGCAAAGTATGGTTTTGAGACTGAAAAACAACAAAGGTTGTCATATATAGGTGGGATTCCATGTTTTTCATGACTGTGACACCATCCTGTCTTCGGAGGGTGTTGTGTCAGGAAGGATGTGACGGTGCATGTCTCTGGGGCAGTGAGGGTTAAGCTGAGTAGATTGCCACTCTGAACAAGGGTTCGATTCATGTGTTTTCTTCCTTGAAGGGAGTCAGAGAAAGAAACGTAAGTAAAATATTCAAAAGCTGTTGTGAAACAAGTCTGTTGCTGTTCTCTGAAAAACAAGTATGTGAGGACTCATTTTTAGAGGTGCACTGAAGCAGCAGGGAAACCAGGGGTGGCCACAGCCACGCTTCCCCCAGGGGCTGTCGCTGCCCACCAAGGACTAAAATCAGCCACCTCCTTAAAAGAGGACATGGTGCTGACTGTGTGCCACAAAAAAGGTCTTCTGTACAAAACCACAAGCTATTTCCCACTCCAAAGCAAAATCTTTAATAGTAGCTGTTCTTGTAGTAATTGGAAAAGTTAGTCTGATTCCCTTTTTTTTTGGTTTGGTTTTTTTTTTTCTGGAAAAAAGTATCCCCAGTTGTAATTTATGCTCTTGAAGAGCAGTTTGAGAAGCAGTCCAGCTGATCTAGAAAACTCAAAATCCATTGGAATCGAACTTCTTCACTGATTGCTCAGCTGGAGTCAGAATAACAGTCTATTACTGAGTGATGATTAGTAAAAAAACAAATTAATTCCATTGTTCTTATTTATTGCACTCAGAGATATTGTTAGCAACTTCTCTTCCAAAGGCCTCTCCCTCACCAATGATACCAAGTAAAATAGTCATGTTAAGGCCGACATGAGGTACATTTTAAAGAGATGTGACTAGACAAGAAGTACAGTGAGGTGTTTTATCTGTAGTCACTGTGTGAATTAAACTATGAGTAACTCCTAGAAGACTTTTCCTGTGTGCAGCAACAGACGGACTGTCATATAAAGTCTTATGTAGTCGTGGAATCATAGAATCATTTAGGTTGGAGAAGACTTTTGAGAGTCAAACAGTTAACCTAACACTGCTGGGTCACTATGAAATCATGTCCCTAAGCACCACTTCTACACATCTTTTAAATATGTCCAGGGATGGTAACTCCACCATTTTCCTGAGCAGCCTCTTCCAGTGTTTGACAAATCTTTTGGGGAAGAAATTTTTCCTAAACCTTTCCTCACACAACTTGAGGCTGTTTCCCCTTGTCCTATTACTTGTTGCTTTGGAGAAGAGACCAACCTCCACCTCACTACAACCTCTTTTCAGATAGTTGTAGAGAGTGATGAGGTCTTCCCTGAGTATCCTTTTCTCCAGGCTAAACAACCCCAGTTTCTACAGACACTCCTTGTAAGACTTGCACTCTAGATCCTTCACCAGCCATCCACAGCAGTGGAAAAATGGATGTATTTATTATAGAGCTCTGACAAATTCCCAGTATTACCAGTAAGCTGTAGTAGCACCTCCACAATCTCCTGAGAAGGTAAGGTCTCCACTGTGCTAGGTCCAAGAAGCGCATACAGGAGCATCCCCATACAAATGTACAGCAAAATCATGTCGTGCTGTGGTGCCGCATGTTGGATGTTACTTGGCTGAAGCATCCAGTCCCTCTGCATTCCCTGTTTTCTGTGTAGTATGAATGTGAAGTTTGGCTTTGACACTTTCTTTGTCAACGTGCCTGAGAGCCAAGGCACTGTGGAGGGTGGGAAGGATGGGGAGCATTGTCCAGTGTCAGCACTCACTGGGGTTGGGATGCTGCAGAACAACCCCAAGCCTCAAACTCTGGGGAGGCGAGTCTCCACAGGCTGCAAAGGTGGCAGGTGAATGAGACAGAACGTGTAACGTGGCAACCATAGTGTTTTCAAGCAGTATCTTCTCTGAACTTGATAGTGGACACAGCCAAGGCTTGATTTGCACAAACGCTCCCTCCAGATGTGCACTCACCTTGGACAAGTCGGGACACAAACAGAAGCTACAGAAGTTATGCTGATTTGGTGGATGACTTCTGTGCAAAGAGAACTCCTTTCTGCCAGGATATCTAGGCTTGCGAGGTTTTAGGGCTGTCAGACAGGTAGTTGTCCATGAAAATGAACATTTATTTCTTGGCCAACTGAAAGGTGAGTTTTCAGCAGACAATTACAAAATAAAAAAGCAAATACCTCTGTAGACAAGTGATAGTATGTTTCTATGGTTCATGGCAGTGCTGATGAATTTTATCACAGACAATGTGTTTATTGATTTTGGGCAGCACTCCTTGACCATCAAGAAAGTGGCTCAAACAGCAATTTTTGGTGCTGATTTATTAAGGTGTGGTTATTTCATATTTTGACATTCAGTAATTAAAATAATGAGAAAAGCATGAGACTGCACTTCTTGCCACTGGAGGAATGTCATGAGATTGCAGTGTATTCCTCATACCTTCCCTACATGGTTGTTAACTCATGCATCTCAGCATATAGCTCCAGCAGTTTCTTGAGAAAGCACTTTCATCAGAAAGTGCTTCTAAATGAAAGTCAAGAAGTAATAATTACAAAGTTCAAATAGTCCTAGGTGAGATCACAAACAATAATTTGGAACATACAGAGCTGTGGACTTTATATTTTCTTTTATATATATATGTATGTATATATAAAAGGCATATATGTATCTATGTATCATTGAAAGCTACTAAATGAAATCAAAATTAGGCTAAATTCTGTCAAAACCCAGAGGAATATGTGTCTTCATATTTTGCAAATATGTATTTGTGAGACTTCACAACTTTTAAAATAACTTCTATTCTAAAAGTGCTAAACCCCATTAACTTTAAATTAGACTTTTCAAAACAGGATTCAACCTTTTTGAACCAATTGCAATGTATTTTATTCGTATACACACACTGAAACATAAAATGATGACAACAATTATTCCTGGAAGGTATTAAAAAGTATGCGTAAATTGACTTATGGGTCTGGCAAATGTGTGTCACAAGCAAATAGATGGGAGTGTAAACACTTCATGCTCCTTTAGCATCTATTAAGGTCCCCAATTCATGTTAAATCAGTTCAGACTGTTGCTGTGCAATAGAGTGCCTGTATTCGATTACATATGCACAAAATTCAGAAGATTAAAGAAACTGTCAAGAGTACAAAAGTGTTTTCTTGAAAAAGTTAGCAAGGGAAGACCAGAAGTGAAGTTAGCAAAGACTGCATAAGCTGCAGTCCCAAGGACTGGCTGTTCAAATGCTTGAGCAACATGGAGAAACCATAGGGGAACTCAGCTGCCAAGAAGCCTAAAGACATTTCAACAGCACATTTCTAAAGTGTAATTTTGCAAAGACTTATAAACTGACCAAATTGGGCAGGTTTTCCTGGGATTAGCAAAAGACATGGCCTTGCCATGAAAACTACTGCTGTGCCAGACTTGATGTTCTGCTACAAAGCGTAGTTTTCTTCATGGAATAAATGTTATAATGTTCCTTGGATATAAATGTTATTAAATAACAACAATAATCACACGGAAGCAACTCTCCAACATGGAAAATTTCAATATTTACACAGAGGAAAGCTAGCTGTGGTGAAAATCAAGGTGTTAGAATATGAGGGGTGAGGCAACCCAGCAGCAGTCAGTGTTACGTCCTCCACCCACCACATGGATATACAAGTGTGTATGTTTTGTTGCTATGCTAGCTACAAGTCAGCGCTGAAAACTCACTGCTCATTGGCAACTATGTGGTTCAAGTAAACAATGACAACTTAAAAAAAAGGATGGAAAGGTGTATTTGAGCAGGAGTCTCTAGGTTAATACCTCACTGAAAAAGCAGATTGTCACTGAAAAAAAAGTTGGTTTTTTTTTCTTACCTTCCCCATCATCTCCTCTTCTGTAACAAAAAAAATGAGCACTGCTGCTCTAGTCCCACACCAGTCTCAGGCTGATGAAGTATGTGAGACCTCAGCATGATATGGAACTCATGTTAGCTGCGATCATCACAGTGAGAACTGGGGAAGCCTGGCAGAAATGCAGCGACCTATGCGTTTGCCCAGGTTGCTCCAGTCTTTGTTCTCTCTGGGGTACAGTTCCCAGCCCATAAAGTGGGGTCATTGCTTTGACCTAGATGAATGCGGTGGCGGTAAATAGATTCAAGACTGGAAGATACATCCATCTTGCAATAATGAGGAACCACCAAAAACAGTGAGAGTCACTTGGACTGTCAAAGCCTCTTTACTGCTGTAAAAGTGACTGTGACGTGTAAATGAATGCCAATCTTGTTGCAGGACTAAAGGACTTGATCAGAAAAGAGGGACAATCCCAGACATATTGAATTTAAATAACATGACGGTCAATTTGTGAAGAACAAGTTAAGTGACCTAATACAACTTCTTACTTTTGCTCTGTAGGAGGTTTACCTTGGGTGCATGCAGCTGCTGGCAGAAAATGTAGGATTACTTGTGAAGTTCCTGAGCTGGGGAAGAGTCTCTATCTACATTTTGTCCAGCATTTTTGAAGTCTTTCTCTGTAGGACATCCTCTGTGAACCATGCCTAGAGTGCCAAACAAATGATGAAGAAGCAGGATGCTTGGAAACCATATGCAGATGGACTGAATCAACAAGTCAAAAGGGAAGAGAAAGTACGAACAGCTTCAGTAGGCAATGGAGCATGTCCTCTACAAATCCAGACTGTCACAAGCCAAAGCAAACAAAGCAAGCTGGGGAAAATTACAATGGTTTAGATTTTCTAAATATGACAATAATTTTTGTTTTATTTTGAAACAATTTTCCCTTAAGGAGCATCCTTTCATTTTAATTTGTAGAAGGCTGACAATTCATCCTGTTAAAATATTTTCCTTTTGCTGGAAGAAATTTATTTTTAACTAATCCTAAACTCTATTTTTCCATCTCATAGTCATTACCTACCTTTCAATATAATTCTCTCACTATTTCAAGACATGACTAACCCAGTACCTTCCTATCAAGCTGTAGATGCTGATTTCCAAAGTTTTGGTAGAACATATACTCCAAGAAGCTCAGAAATCTTCCCAAGGCCCTCAAGACAACCTAGAGGTCTCTCATAAAAGACCCAGTTCTGCAACTGTCCTGTGTTAAACTTAGAAACAGGAGAGCATGAGGGCACCCTAATTAGGAGGGCTGAGTCCCTGTTGGGCAGAGCAAGAGGCAGAGACTGTGAAAGGCAGCAAGGGAAGATGTGGTTTAGACTTAGGTAAAACGTTTTATCTAGATAAGGACAATTCAGCCCTGCTACAGACTATTGAGGAAAGCGAGAATTCCATTCAGGAAAGTCTTTAAGAATACCTGTTAAAATGGTACGGTTGCTTCATCCTGGGGCTGGATGGCTTTCTGTGCTCCTGTCCAAATTCTTTTCCATACTTTTTCTACAGATCACAATTTCATAGATTTTTTCTTCTTCTCCTACCATGATTTACTTACAGAAATAACTTTTGAAACAATTTTCAACCATTTCTTCTGAAATGGCATTCCCTGACTGTTGTACAGTGCGCTGTCAGCCTCTGACTGGAGGAGAAAAATACCATCTGGAACATCACCTATCAAAGATCTCATCCACAAGCACAAGAAACCCTTAGAAATTCCAGGGCCCCTGGATATGTCCTGAAACGATAGCTTTCAAAGAGTTTAGTTGCATCATGATTTCACATCTCATCTTTCTAACCACCCCAAGCTATTCCGGAGTCCACCTTACCCTTTTCTGAGAGGACATCTGTCCCACTCATACTCAAACCTATCGTACTATCCACACACAGATTCTCCAAAAGCTTGTATTGATTAGCACTTTTCATAAAGGTGGAAACTCTTTGTCATTTCTGATTCAGGAGTCTCTGCTTGCTAACAGGCGTAAGGTTGATGTATGGGGACCCATGAGTGCCAATGACAGGGAAGTGGCTTCAGGAGACAACCACACAGCAGTGGAGGTCAGTGCAGCCCTGAGAGCCTTGCAGGAGCGTTCCAGTGTTTTGCTCTTTTCACACTGGTAAAATGAATCACTCCTCTGGTGATGTTAAAGGTCCATTTGTGTTCATATCTGGCAACAGGAAGAGGATCTAGTAAATAAGACTGGATGTGTCAGGGCTAGCTGCTTTTCGTTCCATTTGATCACTTGAAGAGACAGATGACTGCTTACTCTAGGCTATTAGGAATGTTTATTATACATAAGGATTTGTGGACTTCCGTTATGCTGCTTTTTTTTTTTTTTTAAGTTGATAGAAGTATACTATTAATTAAAATTCTGAGACCCTGCTTGATGGAGAATGAAGATAGTCCTATCTAGTAGATAGTACTATCTATAGAATTGGGAGTAGTATCAAGTCACTGGCTAAATGCACTGTTCTCTCCACTGTGCTAATACGGTGCTTCCTTATGTTAAAAGGCAACAGAAACTCATGGAAGAGAAATGTGGATAAATAAAGTGAGAAGTAGAATGGTAAATCTAAGTATAACCACATACATAAAGAAACAAAGTTTTATAACTTTATTGCACATGTGTTATCAAATCTGATGTATCTGAGCAGTTTTCTTTTGTGGGAAAATAGTCTTCTGTGGAACTGTAACAACAACATCTACACCTTGTTTGGAAGAGGGAAGTTTTGTTAAAATACTGAAGGCCAATTAATTTTTATTCTATGAATTACTAGAAATGACTAACAGTGGGCAAGTCCTGAGAACTGGCTCATCTCAGAACTTGTTCAGAGAAATGATCTGAACTAATTTATGCACAGAAGGTTCACACTGAACATCACACTCAGTAACTAGCAAAATACAATTTTTAATGATGATCACTTAGGATATAAAAAAAGAAAAACATCAATGAAAGGAAAGAAAAAGAATTAGGTCACTTTGCACATAAATCTCTTTTGTATAGCTCTCTGTCAAGAGCTTTCAACAAAGGGTAGCTTGGAGGGTGGAGTCATTCCAGCAGGAATGTACTTTTTGGGAAATTAGACCAAAGTATAGTGCTCTCCAGATGGGTGGAAAGTCCCATCTTAATGCATCATAGTACTTACAGGCAGGAGCAATTTCTGGGGGGATCTTGGGAGTGTTCTTTGGGTTTTCTGGTATAGACAGTAGGCAGTAAAAAACAAGCAAACTTTAACCCTCCTGATGAACTGAAGCACTGAACTTGACTACTCAGAAGGCTGCAAGGGTTCTCCAGAAGAAATTGTTGTGATTTGTCTAAATTTGACACATAATCCGAAAGATCTGTGGAAACAAAGGTTCAGCAGATCTCCTGAAACCTTGCACTAGAACACTTCCCTCAAATGTATCAAGTGGAACCAATATTTTTGGGTCATAAAGGATGAAAACCAAGGTCTTCTATGACCTTGCTTAAGGCTCTGCTTATTGAATGGAGAAGCAAGATGGCTAAAGGGTGGTGGTGGAAATTTCTTTTGAGCTTCTGAAAGGCCAAATACTTTCCCACTGGATTTTCAGAAGGAAAATGTTCATGTTTTTCTCCAGAGAGGTAAATTGGAACTCCCTACAACCAGAACATTAGTGTTTAATACACTCCAGAAGTAAACTGAGACTTAGATTTTCTCTCTGATCTTTCTTCTGAAACCTATGCCCCTTGCAGTCTTTCTGAGGTCCTGCTGCCCACCAAAGCCCCAGATGCAACCTTAGAGTCACAAACATTGCAGTACCACAAGTTGGTGCTGCAGTGGTTGGCACTGCACTGTCCAAGACCCTCACCCTGCAAATCAAGCCAGATTGTAACAGGTCCCCTTGCACCTATTGCTCTCCCACATTGGGTAGGTTGACTACCAAAATCATATGTGAATGACCCAGTGCAGTGCATGGATTCCAGCCCTCTGGATGCACACATAGGAGGAATTTGGAGCATTAGATGTTATTTATCTCAAGCTTGTCTTTTTGCCTTTTCTAGATGCCTGCTTTAATTCTCAAGATCTAAGGAAATTTCAAACACAAAGACATCCCAGCCCCAGAAGCAGGCAATGCACATGAGGGGTGCCTATATGGGCAAGGATTCACCCACTGTCTCCTGGTGCTGTGGGGGCATGTCCAGGCCCCAGATCAGGCAGCGGGGCTGACGCAGCCCAGGGATGTGAGCTGCCCACATATGCAGGCAGCAGCAGAACCATGCACAGGTTGCTTTCCTGCAAAGTTGCCTGATGAGATTGTGAATGGCCAAAGCACACTCACTGCAGCCTGCGGTAGGCTTTGGCTTCCTCAACTGGGGAAACACAGGAAAGTCAAGGGGGAAGGAGTCATTTCATAGCAATGCCTGCAAAGATCATGATTCATTTATTTGTTCTTCTGTGAACAACTTAGCCAGATGACTAAGGTGGATCTGCGGACTGATGATCCCGAAACAGTAGAGATAAATTTCATATGTAGAGGAAAGGAAAAAAAAAAGTTAAAGCCATACACAAACTGTTATTTTCCCAAGTTCAGTGGTTTACCTCACAGCTTGAGCCCTAGCCAACAGCAGGAATACAGCATAGAGACCTTCTTGGGGGCTTTTCTTCTCCCTCCTATGGTGGGATAACAGGTTAGCTGCACCTGTGACTGCTTACATTAGCAGCACATAAGCTCACTGTAGCTTCTGAAGCTCTTGGATGTGGGAGTCAGGATGGCCTATTTTTTCTCCTGGTTCTGGTTCAAGCTGCTGAGGTGGGAGCTGCTGTTTTTACTATGCTTTTTCCTTCTCTCAGGTAAGATATTTGCACTGGCAGGGGGATGGAAAGAGAAAGGAGGAGGTCAGCAGGTGAAGTAAGTCTGCTGTGGTAGTTTGGGCTGCTGAGCTCCTACTGAGGGGGCAGGAACCTGTCTCCTTCCTAATCAGAAGATGGGTCTGCAAGGTGGGATGCTGCAATGTTTTCTGAGGGATTAAAAAAATACTGTGTGAGTGTAGGGGGAAAAAAATGCATCTTGACTTTGCCTCAGGTCTATTTATGAGAAGCCTTTCTGTGGACATAAAGTGTTAAGCTGCAAAGCAAATGTGAAACAATATTCTGCAGGCTAGCTGGTTGAACTGTGGAATACCAGCCTGATGTTGAGCTAATGCAAAGGAGTTAAGTATCTTTTTTCTTTGTTAGACTCCAGTAACGTTCCCTAGGAGGCTGTATCTGTGGTGCAAGTGGTGGGTTTAGGCTGTTGTGCTGCTCTCAGCCTGTGGTTCCCTAGTGCCAGTGAAGTGCTGTAGGTACAGCTGTAGCAGGAGAGGTGCTCTGGATGCCTCTGGAAGCTGTTGTGCCTCATTCCAGCACCTCCCCATGGAAATGTGTGGCAGGACTCTGCAGAGGGCAGGATTCTCGGCCTGTGTGTGTGCATGTCCGTGCAAGCCTCCAATCATAAATACACTCAGCCTCCTGGCTGAAAAGCTCCACATATCTCTGACTTCTGGCCTTCCTCTTGGAGCACTGCAGTTACCCTTTTAAAAAAGGTGCTTGTATTGAATGCAACTTGAAAGTATTAAGCCATGAGCAGTGTGTGACCCTGGCACCAGATAAATCCCTTTTGACTCCTTGGTCATATAATCCCATGTGCAGCTCACAGGGTGAGGTGGGAAAGCTCTCCTCTTCCCATTGTGCCCCCATCCAGCTAGCTAGGTGGGGTCTGACACAGGTATTATACACTGGCCTTTATATAAGCCATTAGGTTCAAACCCTTGTTTGGCTCTAGTCATGAATTCTAGAGAGTGGCACTGCATAGTTAAAAACTCATGTCTTGATCAATCTTATGCTCTTTGATTTCTTTAAGTATTTCACCATTCCTGTACCATGTTACAGTCTGTAAATGTTGAAGTCGACACATCTCCATTATTACATACTTTACAATAGGGGAATACTGCTTCTCTCTGTACCACTCTAAACAGGCCAGTCTCTGTAACCTGTCAGCTGGCTTCCTCAGTTTCACCACCACCAATTTTACCCTTTTCCAGTCTTGACTCTGCCAGAGGCTGTATTCTGTGGGGCACATCAGACCTTTATTCCACACAAAGTTCATAATTCTTTGTAGGGTCAAAATTACTGAAAGGCACACAATGCTGTTTCCTTATGCTTTCTCTCTGTTAATTACTTTAGTTTTGTAATTCTTATGGTCCAGCAAAGTGTATTTCCATCATAAATGCCACAGGAAAGACACATTCACACCCAATGCTCTTTTTAAATATTGAATTTTACCAGAGCTGGGAAATAACTTAGGTGAGTGACCTTTCTTTGGAGGTAGATGGGAGGAAAGCAGAAGAATGGGGACAAGTGTTTGAATGATCTTTGCAGGGAGTGATAGCATGTGAGGAGGACCCTCCCTCAGCAGTCAAGTTTGATTGCATTAGTTGTTCAGGTACGTGGCAAAACGAAACTTGGGAGAGAACGGAGAACCTGGAGGAGGCAAAAATAATCATACAGAGTCAGTCACTAATGTCTGTGGAGTGATGGAGCGATTGGGTGAGGGGGAGCTGCAAATCAATGCCTTCATTCAGCTGGTTCTTTAGTATTTGTGCAGTCTGCTGGTGTGTTTGGTTAAGTGATGCTATAGCGTTTGCTCTCACTGTAGTAATGAACACTAGAAATGCCATGAAATTCATGTTTACATATATTGTGATGGAAGGGGTATGTGCGTCATCCTTTCCAACATGGTGAATCCTTTCTGATAATACAACTGGTGTTGTGTCCAAAAGAAACAGAAGAGAGAACAATGCTCATAGCATAGGAATGAGCTGTAGTACTGGGGGGTGGGGGGGTGGAGGAGAAGTTTTGATCTGTCTTCTGTGGGAGTGTTTTCCAGTCAGTAGAGACTTGAGTGAGGGCTGGATTGCAAGTGCCTTCCTTCTCAAGAAAGTATATTATGTTTCTTAGCTACCAAGTCCTTGCCCTTTCACCCTGATGAATTTTCATGCAAAGTTGAAAAGTTCAATGGAGTGGATGGAATCAGATTAATTCCAGAAGGCTCTGCAGCTTGGTAACTGGGTAAGTTGGGACACGTAGATTTAAACCTCCATAAAGGTTCACTTCTCAGTGCTCTAACTGCTAAGGGAAAGGAGCTATAATGCCCCCTCCCTCCAGCTGTGATCTCTGAAAGCACTTTTATTGCCTCAAAGTCTTGCACACCCAGTAAACCGATTCAGGGGCATAAGCCAAGCAACTTGGTGGTCTCAGGCCTGAAAAAGTGTAGATTGCCAAGGAAATTCATAACTGTTAATGTGCTCTAAATGCCATGTCTAGGAAAAAAAAATAGAGATCTTAAATCATATGGGCATTTCTAATATGTTACCTCTTACTTGCCTGCTATGTTATTTTTTTTCTATTCTATACTGGGAGGAATGTACATCACAGAGGACCAGGGAGGTAGCATTGGCTTTGTTGAATGAGGGTGTGGATTCCTGATCCGTGACTTAGAAGAACCTTTCTGAATGTTGGAGATTTGTCTTTAAAGTTCCTCAAGTATAGATCAATGCAGCCAATGAAATATAAAGGTAGTCCCCTCCTCATCCCATAGGAAATCAAGGCAGGACTGCAGTTCCATCACTGTGGAAAAGCAGGGAGGAACTGTGCAAAGTATGCTGCCAAACAGCTGGCTTGGGCTATTCTGTACTGCTTGGGGATATCCATACTGAACTTGGCTGGTGGGGTCACCTTGCTGGGAAACCTCCCTGTTTCACACGTGAGGACCTCTGCATATTGCCCTGTAGGTGGAAGCTGAGACATGGTGGCATGAGGAACAAAGCAGTTTTCCTTGGGAGAACACTAGTTAGGCTAATTGGAGAAACAGAATGTTTAGGATGAGTTTCCTTGCACTGAGGGTGTGGGGCTTCCTCCGTTTTGTGCACGGCCTTTTTTGTGTTATGCATGAGGTTGCTCTGAAATGTGTTCTAGGTCATCACGAGCTCTCATTTAGTTTGTTATTGAGTCCACATTTGTGGACTGAAGCTATCTTCAGTGACCTTGGCCTGATCGGAGGCCTCTACTCGCGAAGCTTTGTAGGTAGCTCTGTAGACAGCAAAAACTGAACGGCTTCATTGAGTGGTGCCCCTATGCGTGCATGTGTATATGTTTACACACACATTGCTTTCTTTCCAGCTGCTTCTTTCCCTCCTCTTTTTCCATTTGTTTCTGCTTTGCATTTCATTTGCAGTGTGTTGTCCTGTTGTAAGTATTGCTCATGCATGTTGAGTTAAGGTTCCCTGAGGAGTCTGTCTGGTGCTGAAAAACTAAAACTAACTTTTTTGTTTTTCACACTCTTAAAGCCCTCCATTGTAAGCTAGGGCTCTTGCTTCAGGGTAGTAGGATGTTGGAAATATGGCACTGCTGAGAATCAATTAGTATAAAAACTGCACTAGTACCCAACTGCGTGCCGATTACCCTACCCCTAAAGGCAAATGTGTTTGCAGTTTAGGTCACAACTGAAACAAGCATGTTGAATCTCATTCTAACATGTCACTCTCTTACAGACTTTCTTTTCCACCTCAGTGCTTTCCTCCAGATGTGTGAATTGTGTCCTGTTGAGAGCTGGGCAAAATGTGTCTGGGAACAGCATTTCCCTTGCTTTCTCTCCCCCAGAAAATAAGGGAATTGTCTTATAAATACCAAATTGATTTATTTCAAAGAGTTTCAGTTTGGTGGATGGCAACAAGAGGATTTGGTGCTTGCAGTGAGGAAGGTGGTATTTTATCTTGAATCTTCTCTTACAAATCAGATTTACCTTACATGAAGGATCTGAGTTTGTCTTCTCTGCTTGCTGCAGAGGTCTGAGAGGTGTCTTACACATCCCAGGCATGTGATTTCTTTAAGAGTCCCTACAACACCAGCTTTGCTTCAACACTTAAATGATGCACATACTAAATTAGAGAATTGTTGTTAAATTCCTTTGCATGTCCCAAAAATATGATAATGGTTAAATACCCTGCCAGCCTGGAGGTAAACATCCTTTGAGGTTTGTTGGATTCAAGAAAGGGATAATGTGAGGAAGTCTCATTGGGTGAGGACCCTGCTGTATGTAACCAAAGGCTTTATTTTTTGTATCCTCTGATCCTCTCCTACTGTTCACAAAACTCACTTTCTGTCCTTGATTAATGTTACACTGTTCTCTTTAATATCTTTATTATTAATGATCTTGATGAGGGGATTGAGTGTACCCTCAGTAAATTTGCAGGTGACACCAAGTTAGGTGGGTGTATCGATCTACTAGAGAGTAGGGAAGCTTTACAGCAGGATCTAGACAGGTTAGATCAGTGGGCCAAGGTTAATTGCATGGGGTTCAACAAGGCCAAGTGCCAGGTCTGGTTCTGTACTTGGGTCATAACAACCCCATGGCAACTACAGACTTGAGGATGTGTGGTTGGAAAGCTGCAAGTTGGAAAAGTACCTGGGGTTATTGATTAATAGTCGACTAAATATGAGTCAGCAGTGTGAGCAGGTGGCCAAGAAGGCCAAGGGCATCCTGGCTTGTATTAGAAACACTGTGGCCAACAGGAATAGGGAGGTGATTGTCTCCCTGTACTTGGCACTGGTGAAGCTGCATCTTGAGTATTGCATTCAGTTCCAGGCCCCTCACTATAAGAAGGACATAGAAGTGCTGGAGTGTGTCCAGAAAAGGGCAACGAGGTTCATGAAGGGCCCAGGCACAAGTCCTGTTGAGGAGCAGCTGAGGGAGATGGGATTGTTTAGTCTGGAGGAGGCTGAGGGGAGACTATATCACTCTTTACAATTACCTGAAAGGAGGTTGGAGTGAGGAGGGGGACAGCCTCTTCTCCCTGGTGAAGTGTAACAAGACCAGAGGGAATGGATGCAGGCTGTGCCAGGGGAGGTTTAGGCTGGATATTAGGAAACATTTCTTCACTGAAAGGGTTATCAACCACTGGAATGGTCTGCCCAGGGCAGTGGTGGAGTTGCCACCCCCAGAGGCATTTAAATGGCGTGTGGACCTGGTGCTTAGTAACATGGTTTAGTGGTGAGCTTGCAGCATTGGGTCGAAGGTTGCACTAGATGATCTTGAAGGTCTCTTCCAACCAAAGACATTCTGTGATTCTGTAATACAATTTGGCCATGAGAAGAGAGATTTAATTACTTTCTGCAGAGCACCCAGCTCCATGGCACCTAGGCCTTAATGGCAGGCAAAGGATGAAAACTATGGGAGGTACTGCTGTCCCTTCCCCTGTGCCCTGTTCTATCTATCCACAATTTTGTCCAAATTCTGGATCATGGCTTGGTATGGCCACTTGCCCTTTCCTCCACAGGACACATTATACACCCTTATAAAACCTCTTGAACTTGGTGATACAAAAATATGTGGTACAAATCCAAAGAGCATTCTTTAATATGTGGCTGTAAAATGTATACAGGGCCCATCCCACTTTGCCTCTTAATATTTTCCCTGTTCCTCTTGTCGGCACTTGCACAGCATTAGGGAAAATTGGATTCATGTCCTTTCTGAAAGAGAGTCCTATTTCAAATATTTAGTCTTGGGGAAGATGAAGCTCTGCCTTTGCATGGGGAAACAAATTTGGCCTACCATGTAGTGCAGGGTAATGTCAGTGTGTTGCAGGATAACTGCTTGACAATGCTTCCTTGTTGCTTCACCTGTTAAATGTGAGCATACATGTGCCCAAGGAAGGACCCAGCTGCTGCAGTTCCAAAGCCCTGTGCTCTGCCCTGAGCTTGTGTAACAGTAGGGAATGTCTTTTTCTCCAACACCAGGTAAGCCCGTGCTCTAACTGTACAGATCTGGCAACTGCTTTGCTGATGGGGATATGAAGCATATCACCTGATTTTCTGCTAGCCAGACCAGAACAGCTCTTGGGCTACAAAAAGAATCTAAAACGCTGCACCACTTGTTCTTTTTTGCCATAAAGTCACTTGTGCATAGCTGAATCAAAGTTCTTTGGTCTGGATTTCATTTCACTTTGCAGCTACAGGAAGGGTCACAAACTACTCGAGTTACTTGTGGTAAAAGTGAGTAAGTGTTCCCGGTACACGTTTGGGTCTATTCTTGTCATGTGTGGTTGCTAGCAGAGCAGGAGGTGTTGGAGCCCCCTCTGTCCACATCTGACCCTTCCAGTTGAAGCAGAGCTGTATGCAGCACTTCCAAGTAACCTGTTTCTTACCAGACAGTGAGTTCAGTAAGACTCTGCAATTTGCTGGATATGAGTGTATCATACATGGGGCCAGGGTTTGGGGTTTTTCCTCTCTCTTTGTGCCATTGCTGGTGGAATGCGTTTCCCAAGCCCCCAGCTGCAGGCCTGTTTATTTTCCCTCTAAAACCTTTCTTTGCAGGGCGAGATGGAGAACAGTGGGGAGCAATGGTCTGAAACTGAGCAAAGTGGCGGGGGGAAAACTAGGTTAGGCATTGGTAGCAGTTTCATAACCAATGGAAATGAGTATGGGAGCATTTGCCCCTGGGAAGAGACTGTTTTTATTTTTTTTGTCAGATTCAAATGAGGCAACGCAAAGGAGAAGGAGGATTCTATTAAAATTAGAGGGGGGAGGGCGGAAGGAGGAAAGAGGTTTTGCTGGCATGACTTGGGCTGGAGCAACTCTCCTAATCTGTCCTGCCTGTTAACTCAGTACAGATTGAAGACTTGATTATAGGGTATTTCCTGTTAGAGAGGCTTCAGCATATCATCTTCCTTACTCACACGTAAAAGGTCACCTGATTTATTAGAACCTCAGGTGTTGCCTAACCTCTGGGGGTATGTCTGGAAAGAGCAGATAGCTGTAAAGAGTCTGGTGTGAGCATTTCAGCATTTCATTAGCTGACATTTGCAGTGTTAAAAACAAGAGCTTTGCCAAACCCAGATTGAAAGTTGGCCATGACTGGAGACTTGCACCTGGTCAAGTTACAGTGCAAAAATTTGTACATTGCTACTGTTAAGCAGTTGAGCCCTGATACTTCTATTTAAGGCTTGTACTTATGAAGCAACCGGAATAACACGTTGGGCATGGTGGTAACTGTGCTCCTCTAGCACTTGAATTTAGACTTGGATTTTGTTCAGGTTTCTGGCCAGGACCTCAAATGTTCACAGAGTGGAAAAGCAGGTCTGTGATAGTGGTTCTGACCACCGCTGGGAGCAGAGTTTCCCCTGACTTTGGGAGTGTCCTTAGATGTACACTAGCAGATTTCTAACATGTTGTCTTCCTCCTTGGCTATATCTCCCACCCTTTTTTTATTTCCTCCTCTGGTTTAAGTGGGTACTAGAATAAAATGAGATTTTTCCATTGGCTAACCTCCAGCAAGCAGAATGCTCCTCTGTTGACATTTATACATGGACTTATTAATGTTATGTAAAGACCACCCTGGTGAAGGGGCCTGACTTCTCTAGTGGTGTCCACTGAGCTCATCCAGTGATGCTGGCACTAGAGCCATTTGGGAGCCTTGCTTGCTCCTCCTGTGAAATGGTCACCCCTGTACCTCTTTGCCTCAGCTCTGAGGAGCACACTCACCCAATGGAAGAGTCTTCATTTTGGTGCTTTCCTGCTCTAGTCATTCCATAAATAGCAATGGTAATAGCTAAAGCAGACACTATAGACTGTACAGTGTCTATGACCCACTTTCCAATGGCACTATGCACATTTTATTACATGAAATACTCTCTGTGTATGATTTAGTTCCTTTTCCAATACCTTTCTAGAGTGTATCCCCTTTGTGGCAGAAAACTGGAGTATTTTGGTGCAGGAGGGAGGGAAAACGGCCTTCTGCAGATGTGGGTATAGGTTGATGCACCTATAGGCTGCAAAACTTGTGAGCAAACAAGTGGTTTGAAAAAGAAATTCATGATGGAGGAGTCAGCCTTTCTTACTGTGGTGTCCATGCTTCCTCCTCCGTGTTTCAGAGAGCTGAGGATAGATTGAAGGAAATGTCCAATTTTCAGCCCAACTGCTTCTGCCTGATTCCTTCACTTTCTTGGACCTGCCAGCATTCTGCAATCTCAAAGCACAGTAGAAAGTGGTATTTAACAAAATACAACTTTCTTCTTTAAAACTTATCTTCCTAGTTCAGTGTTGTCTTGGTCAGGAGTTTGTAAAAAAAGACTAAGAATCTTGAAGTGAACAGAAATTTTCTTGAGTGAATATCAGTTTGTGCAGCAGGAAAAAAAAAAAATCTAAGGGATTTTTAATCTCAAGAGATGAGGCTCTTTCTAGTACGAGCTCCAGGATGGCTCCAGGTTGCATATGCAATGTTATGCAATACCATCCTCTTATAATATCTCAAATATATCTGTTTATCAAAATACGTATGCACATATATATTATTATATTATTATGCACATATATATATTAAGCCAAATTAGTTTCTCACTCCTAACTTTGTCTCACTTGAGCAGTGAAACAAAATGATACTGCTTTGCACCTACTAAAGCAGAACTTCTTTTTCAAGTTCAGTGAAAGATATGCAATTGAGTGAACATTATTTGGCTTGAACTAGTGAGCCTGTTTTCAAGAGAAATCCTCAGTTTTATCAGCTGTCAGTTTTGAAGCTTCAGTGCTCAGAATTAAAGTCTTCTAAGCCAAAACCAGAGATTCAATAGGTTAAATAGATTTACTCTTCAGAAGCAATAAGAGACTGACAAGACAAGAGAAAGTAAATTTATTTTTTTTAATGCTGGTTTGAACAGACTCCTGTGAAGTCAAAGCACCAAAAGTTGGGTCTCTTTCAGTGTAGCCTAAAGACATGGAGTTAGGAACCTGCCTGGACACACCTTGTTTTCAGTATTCATCACTGAAGGGATACTCTGGATGGTCACGCCACCTGTGAATAGGTCAGATTGAACAAGTGAGCCTTTCAAGTGAAGCAGGGTATCAAATCACTGATGCAGTTGTCCTGTGCCTAGCAAACCTCTTCCTTACAGTATGTAGGTGGCCTTCATGGAAGATTCTTTTCCTTATTCAGAAGCTGTCTGCTCTGAACAATCTGCCCTGCAGAGTTGGAAGCAAACCGGTGCATTTAAGGAGAGGACAGTGAAGGGACAATTTTTTTTTAC